>VXBZ01010956.1:317785-351261 GCA_013399135.1 Heliornis fulica | reverse complement strand
GCCCGTCCCTCACCTGCTCCGAAGCCGCGCTCCCCGAACCGCGCGCGCCGACCCCGCCCCCCGGATCTCCTCCGTCTGAGGAGACTCGAGTCTCAGCCCTGACCCAGCGTCAATCACGGCCGTCGCTGGCCTCAACTCGGCCTATCGGAGGCAAGGATCTCTGTCACGTGGTCCGCTACCACTGCAGGTAGGCGGGGCGAGCGGAGCAGGCTGGTGGCGCGGAGGTGCATTGGGGCTCCCGTAGCGGTCGAGGGAGGCGTCTTGTAATGGCTCCTCCCTGCGGCCTTGCCCAGGGCAGGCGGTGGCGGGCCTGAGGCGCCGCGGAGTGGGATGGGGCCCGGCCGCCTCTCGCGGTCGCTCCTGCTACGCTGCGGCCGGGCGGTGGCGGCGGCTCTCGGAGCCCCCCGGTGCCGCTGCCGCGAGCCGTTGTCCGCCCGCCCTCTCAGCGCTGCCGCGCCCCTGCGGGCTCCCCAGCGACCGCCGGGCAGGGGAGAGCCGCCGCGGGCGGGCGGCCGAGGTCGGTGGAACGGGATGAACGCCAGAGGGGATGAAGAGGAGAAGGAGGAAGAAAAGGAGAAGGAGGAAGATGATGTGGAGCTGGAGGAGCTGCTCGGCCCCTCTCCGCTGGCCGTGGAGCCCGGTGCGCAGCGCGTAGCCGTGGTGCACCCGGCTGTCAAGTGGGGCCCGAAGAAGTCGCCGCTCACCACGGGTGCGTGGCTGCATCCGCTTTCCGTCTGTCCCGGTCTGCGTCGTTCTCGGTTTGCTCCTGTTGCAGAGCGCTGCGGTCCGCAGCTGTTACTGCAGCGGTAGGGCTGCGGGATGCCGTTTGGGTCACCCAGCGAGATGCAGGATCGGAGCAGGTCGGTGCTTGCTGCGATAAGAGACGCTGTGCTGTCAGTGAGCGTTCGCAGATCGGTGCTTTGGCTTGTGAATCGGTCTTGGCGAGAGACACCTCGGTACATTAAGCGTTGAGGCTGCTTAAGGTGGCAGCCGGGTTCCCTCCGGGTCAGCAGAACGTTACCAGCCTGCAGCCCTCAACTGACTGGCTGGGCAGTCGGGAATCCTTCGGCCTTGAGCTTGCCCATCAGGAATACTCGCCTGTCCATAAAAGAGACAAGTAAAAGCCCGACAGACTTAAAGGGGTGCCTTTATGCAGTTACTTAGGGATGAAGTCCCCAATAATTAAAGGCACCTTAATTAGCATTGCTGCTCGTAAGTTTTTCTCATACATCCTTTTACTTAGCTCATGTGTATGCCATAGTCATGCATGGTTAATATATTTGATGGACTTGGCATACTGTTGTTTTTCCAAATACTTCTCTAATGACAAATTTGTGGTAGAAAGGATTAAGTATTTTGTAAGTTAGTGTCATGTATAAAGTGGTGTATGTGTATACATAGAATCATAGACATACATAAAGTATTTGTACTCAAGTTTAATATGCAATGAATCTAAATCTCATTTAGTTTTATCAGCACTGTTATGAAAAATTGTCACTTTGCAGAATAAAATTCATAACCTCTTCAGAATTTAAATATGCATTTCTGTACTGCAACCAAAAAAAAAAAAGCCAAACTACAAAAGCACCATTCTGCCTAGGCATACAGAAGAATGGCACTGCTACCTTTCCATTTATTTAGGCCCTCCAGATGAAAAGCCTGAAGTATGAACAGATGTTATGGAATGATTGTTGAAACACAACATAAGGACACAGAACTCCTTGAAAGAGTCCAGTGCAGGGCCACAAAGATGATGGAGTGGAACACCTTCCTTATGAGGACAGGCTGAGGGAGCTGGGTCTCTTTAGCTTGGAGAAGAGGAGACTGAGGGGTGACCTCATCAGTGTTTATGAATATGTAAAGGGTGAGTGTCAGGAGTGTCACTCTTCTCAGTGATGGCCAGTGATGGGACAAGGGGCAGTGGGTCCAAGCTGGAACATAGAAAGTTCCGTCTTAATAGAAGGAGGAACTATTTCACTGTGAGGGTGACAGATCACTGGAAAAGGCTGCCCAGAGAGGTTGTGGAGTCTCCTTCTCTGGAGACATTCAATACCAACCTGGACTTGTTGCTATGTTATTTAGATAATGCTGCTCAGGCAGGGGCGGTAGATTAGATGATCTTTCAAGGTCCCTTCCAAGTCCTGACATTTTGTGATTCTGTGAAACACCACAGGTACAACAGGAAATCTGTACATTTTACAGTGAACACTTAACAGTATAAGGAGAAAGGATCATGGTTATCTTTAAAAGTGTATTGCTTTTTGGACCAAGGTAACCTATTTTATATATCAATTATGTTTTGCTATATAGAGAAACTTGACAAGTCTGTTATGACAAGAGGATCTTATTCCCATTTGACTGAACAAAACTAGATCTACAGCTCTGATAGATCTGTGTAGTCTTTGTGATTTCATTAAGTCCTCAAAAATAAGTGCTTTGCTATCATTTCTGTTAAATTAAAACCTAAAAAAACCAAACTCACTGATGAACCAGAATACAGGATTGGAATCTGCTGGTTCTAGCAAGTCATAAATTGGTGTAAGTCCTTTATGAATAAGTAGCAGTGAAGACAGCAGTAGGATATGCCCTATTAGTAGTTACTATAATATTGCCAAAAAATCAAGGAATTAATCACATGGTTTTGTGCTTATCTGAAATAAAGAATTTATTTTCCAGCTAGTTAGTTATTTTACATATTGAGGCAAAGAGCTTGGTAGTTTATTTGCTGGCAATACAATGACAAGTTCTTCTAAATCAACAACCACAGAAAGAATTTGTACTGGCAGAAAGATCCTTTTGTGGTAAAGTTGCTTTCAGTGTAACTTAGTCTTTGTTCATGCATGTATTGTAGCTACTGGAAACCAGCAAAATTACGATGGTATATTTTTAATTTTTTTTTTTTCTGTGTGTGTGTTCCTAAAGCTGAATTGCAGATTGCTGAAGCCGTTGCTCTCATAGATACCCTTCAGAACTGGACAGTTTTAGAGAAAATAATTGTTCCGACAAAAAATCCCGACAAGAAGTTTATTTTTGGCAAAGGAAACTTTCAGGTTTTGACAGGTAAGGACTGAGATCCTTCAGGACTGTGTCATTCAGTATGGAAGATTTCTACAGCTGAACTGTTTAGGTATGACAGCTGAAGAGGGAGTGAATGTTGTTTATCCATCATGCTGTTTTGTAAACAAAGTGAAAATATTTTTTAAGGTTACTAAAGCAACACAGAACATAAATAAACCATACTCACCTAAAATGTGTGAGGCAACTTAATCCCTATGTTTATGTAATTGACATAAGTGAAACTGGCAGCTGTTCTTGACGTAGCACTAAATTAGCACAAATACAACTATTGTGTGAACTAAGAATATGATGCCATTTGATATTTTCTGAGCATTCTGCTCGGTGCAAAATGGTTTTATATTCTGTATATTTTAAAAAGAGAATGGATGCTTAACACTATATTTTGTAATGGTTATCCATCTTTTAGAAAAGATTAAAAAATTGCCCCATGTGACAGCTGTCTTCTTGAATGTGGAAAGAATATCTTCACTAACAAAGGTAATCCAACATAATATCAAATCCTATTCTTTACATCAGTGTTGTTCATAAGCTGTTGGTGTTATGAGAAATAGATTGGGTTATGACTCTGAATATGCAAATGGAAATATATGAAGCCACCTGGACTGAGGTTTCTTGAAAGGAAGTTTAATTCCTATTACTTTGGTCCAGTTGATACGTGTTTCCAGCAGTCTAGTAGCTGTGGTAGACTCTGCTCCAACATTTGCCACTGGCCATGCTTAAAATGTTGGAAAATTTACTCATGGTCTTTTTCACACAGTGGAGGTAATAATACAGCTTTTGGTCTGAAGAATGTCAACATTTTGGGCTAGATATGTGCACAGGTTTCTATACTTATGTGGTTAGTTTATTTATTTTCCTGTAGTTCTGTGGATACGGTATTGTATTTTGAATATAAGGTGTAAAGTCAGAGCAAGCTTATATTTTAATATTTCAAATATGTAAAGTTTTATTCCTAACCCTTAAAAAGAAATAATATTTTAAATGGACATCTTATGTTGAGCAGAGGAGTATGCTTCACTTTTTTTTTTTTTTAAACATTGGAAGTAAAACAACTGAAGTGTGTACTACAGATGCCCTTTGAAACCCTTAGGCAAACTGAAATAAATAATTTTTAGGTTTTTTACATGTACAGCATCATGCAGGGTGTAAAACATATGCAAACTCCGCAAACAGTAATGCTTTGCTGGTAATTTTGATGCTTTCCCTGGTTATAAAATGGACAAAATAGGTAGTTATCTTGAGCACTTCAATTTATTCATGAAATGGAAGTTTGAAAATGTTTCAATTCAATTTTCTAGCTTTTATTCCCTAATTTATAGATTTATAGTATGTGTTCTTTTAGTACTAAATTTGCTTTTATATTTTTATATATATTTCCTTTTCCAAATCTGGTTCTTAAGAGCAATTGAACAAGGTTGATTTAAGATAATGTGTGAGGACATTTCTAAAGCACAAGCATTCTGGGTTTTAGAGGTGGCAGAGAAGAACTACATCATTTGTCTTTTGCTGTAAGAGTGGAGTTTTTTTGTTTGGTTTTTTGCTTGATTGGGGTTTTTAAGTATATAATGAAAAGCTGGTTGTCAATTACTTTTCCTGCCTTTCTAATTTTTTTGTTTTTCAATTTTGATAGTCATTTTTATTTTCCTATGTTATCCCCATACTTTGCTATACCAGCATTTAATATTTTTTTTGCCAGAACTTAACCACTTGTTCTTGATTCTGAGCTACACTTCACGGTCAGAATCCATTAAAAGCAAGGGAAGAATTCTCACTGAATTTGATGGACTTTGACGACCTTCTAAACTCTCTTTTTCGCCTTTCTTTGTAGCAATCAGATTTTGCCTTTACATGCTTATAATCGTTACCCATCCATTGAAATGGAATCCTCAGATCCTCTGAGTTACCTGTAGCTGTAGTGCTGTGCAGGAATTGGTTTACTGATACTGTGAGGGACAGAAAACATGTAGGTTGTTTTGTCTTACATGGCTAAAGAAAGAACTAGAAGATGCCTGGGGCGTGAAAGTCTTTGACAGATACACAGTTGTACTTCACATCTTTCGTTGTAATGCCCAGACCAAAGAAGCAAAACTTCAGATAGCGTTGGCTGAAATTCCACTTCTCAGGTACCTTGAGCTCTGCAAATCACATACTGATACTTACATATTTTAGTCACTATTTCTTTACAGTAACAAAACCAGTAATACTGTGCTGTAAAAAAAAATGCACTGTTTCAGTGCTTGCATAGTGTGCTCAGTGGTTGATTAGAGCATAGAAATATCTACTTTACTGTTATTATTTTAAGCTTCTGTAGTGATGGGAGGCAAAAACCAAAAAGTGTTCAGTAGTAGTCTCAAAAAAATATTTTTCTCACTAAAAGGTCCAGCTCCTTTCTAATGTGGTAGAAGGATTGCAGGAATGTGTATCCCGTATATAATATTGACGGGCTTAATAAGGAAATCTACAAACAAGGAAAATTAAAGGCATTAATTTGTATCTGATTTTTACGCATTTCTACATTACATGGCATAAAAATATTTGGACATGGAAGTTGGTGTAAGTTGCATGGATGTATAGGAGGCATCTGGCTCTCTGAAGTTTCAGAATAGCCATTATAATTTTCTGAGAAAGCTGCATGATTTTTCAAACAACAGTTGAGGACATAGGAAACTCTGGGGGTTTTTTTGCAAGGTTTTTCACCATGAGCAGGTTTTAGTTAAAGCTCTGTCATTAGTTGTGGGGAGGTGGGTATTGTACTATTAGAATATCACTACCGCTTCACAGTTCTTGGGCATTTTTTTATACCTTGATTTAAAAAAAAATGCTCTAATTAACTGTTACTCCACTGCCAGGTCAAATCTGAAAAATGATGTGTGTCAGCTAGATCAGCAGAGAGGTGGATCAAGGTACATCATGGGCTCAGGTAAAGTCTAAATATTCTCCTGAATCAGAGGACTTTTTTCTTTTTTTGTCCATAACCTTTAAATTTAATTCCGTCTTTTTTTTTGGAGGAGGAGAAGGATGGGAGGTAAAGCTGGTTATGTTCTGCATCTAATTATTCAAATGTACAAACATTTATTGAAAAATAATAAATTTTGGGTACTGGCTCAGTAAGGGGCCATGGACAGAGTATTTGCTGCCACAGGGATTTATTGTGATTATACATGGTTATTCTGGAATGCTTAACATATGTTTTAAAAATTACTTATCATTCTGATTCCGTCTTAGGTAAGAACATATAAATTTAGTTCCTTACTTATAACTTCATATGTTGTCTCAAAAGTGGGGTCACTACCCAGAGAGCAGTACACCAATACACACACAGCACAGACGTACTGGATTTATTCCACGCCTGCCCAGAGATGGGGGCTGGTGGTGGCAACTCCACAAAGCCAGCTCGCGCGCACACACACACACACGCTCCCTGAAGCTCTTGAAGACTATCCTGACAATTATTCATTTGCATTTTTCAGGTGAAACATTCATGGAGGTGCAGACTCGTATGTTGAAAGAAAAAGAACTGAAAATTAGGAATGCCCTGGAGAAACTGAGAAGAAAAAGGTCTTTACTTAGAACTCAACGCAAAAAACGCGAGTTTCCGATTATCTCAGTAATGGGCTACACTAATTGTGGTAAGCAAAAATTCATGAAACTGTAACGCAAAAGAGATTACATTGTCTAAATTTTAATTGGAAACTCTAGCCAGAATCTCATTTCAGTGCGAATAGGCTTTGTATTTCAATTAGTTTTTAAATTGCATAACAAGTATATGTCAATTAGATTATAGTTAGGAAAGCAAATGATGGTTGTTGTAGTTAGATTGTTTGGGGTTTTTTTTCCTCAGTCTTGAAGACATGTTTTTGCATATCAACTGTTGTGACAAAACAAATTTCTACATAGCACTGAAAATTGTACTGCTGGTGTCCCTTTATATGAAATTTTCTTACTTGATTGGAATGGGTAGAGAGAAGCACGCGGGTTTTAGATTACTGTGAAGGCTTGAGGCATAGTTAGAAAATACAGGAGAGTTGGCAGTTGACTTGAGAAATGTGCTTAAGAAGCACAGTAGCTTTTCACTGATTGATGTATAGTGTTCTGAGATGTGTTCATAAGAGAATCTAAATAAAGCTAAAGGGGTTTTTCTATTTTATTCTTTTTATAGCTTATACAAGTGAATTCATATCTAAAGCATAAACAGGCTTTGGACTAGACCCTTTTTTTCCAGATTGCATTACCTTAAGAACATTATATTTTCTTATTCAACATCTTTCTAAAAACAAACTCATCTTGCATTAATTTTGTTGTCAGTCATATACTCAAAGTTCTACTCAAAGTTCTGGATTACACTGTACATTTGTTTTCCTTAAATGTCATCCTTCCATACTTGAAAACTGAAGATTCAGCAATATATATATAAAAATTTTGTACACAGAATTGAAATACTTTAGAGTATGTACTGAGCACTTCAGTTTCATGACTAAACTCTGTGAAATATTCATTGAGCAAAATAAAAGTCCCTAGTACTGTGTTCATGAGGAAACGCCCATTAAAAGCATAAACCTAATAAGCTACATATTATTAGTGCTTCTGTTTGTTGTTGGATTTAATAAGTAAATACTGAATTATTTGACAACAGAAGCACTGAGGAGTGCATAAGTGTACATTTCCTAATGCTGTCACAACAGTGATCTTCAGGTGAGAAATGGGTAGGTAACTTTGCAGGTCAGTTCTGTTTGGATCATCTTTTGATTTCGCAGCATAGCATCCAGGCATGAGCTTAAATCCAATTTGAAGTTACAAAAGCTAAGACTTTGGATTTCCTAGTATCATATAGATAACTAATCATGGGCTAAATTAGTAAAGTAGATACAAAAAGATATGTTACATTGTGCAACACCTAAATGTTGCACATTAATTTATTACTTGAAACAAGCCATTAAAATCTTGTCCTTCTTTAATTAGGGAAAACTACGTTGATCAAAGCCTTGACTGGGGAAGCAGGACTTCAACCCAGAGATCAGCTGTTTGCCACTCTTGATATTACAGCTCATGCTGGCTATCTCCTCTCGCATATGACAGTTATTTATGTTGACACGATTGGGTTTCTGACTAACCTTCCACATAATCTGGTTGAGTCCTTTTCAGCTACATTGGAAGAAGTGGCTTACTCGGTAAGTAGTTGGCTATAAAATTGGGAAATCAAATTAATATCCTTTTAGATAATCCTCACCTCTTCCAAAAAAGGGGACGTTAATTGGTATGCTGTTCTTCCGAAGTATTTGCATGACTGTAGTAGTCTCCTAAGATAATGAGGTGAATATCTTACCATAAGTCAATTTTCTGACACTTGAAATTATGTAGAACACAGAGATCTGAAGAGATTTCAGAAAGGGTTTATTTGGAGTATATATATGTCCTTTTTCATGATATCTAAACCAGGTTAATCAGATTTTCCTGATTAAATATATGAAAACCTAAACAGTGCCTCCAAATAAGTGAATGCTGGCTTTCTTCAGCGTTAAAAATGAAATAAGGCCTCTGGAATTACGTGTTTTTAACTTAAGATTTTCTATAGCACTGAAAGTGAGTGGTTGTGATGTGATGCAGGCAGCATGTAATTAACATAAATGTACTTTTTCAATCACTGTCTCGTTAGTTTCCCATGTTACAGCAAAGTGTAATGCTACACAGATATTTAAACAAAAAGTGTGTATTGTCAAACATAATGAAATTCAGTGGTAACTGTATGCTAGAATGCTTGAGGATTAGACTTCACCATCACTGTGTAATAATAGGACTTTCAAAAGCTGTCTGCAACTATTCTGTTTGTCTCTTATTCTGTAGTGTTAAATGATAGGCAAGAGATCTATTTCTTACAGATTTTCAGAAGTTTGAAGCAAAGATAATGAAATATTTTAATTCAAATGTTGAATTTGTTTGCTTTATTAGTTACCATAGCAAACATGATGGTGTGTGTACTTGAAGCTGATACATTTTGTATAAAGCTAAATGAAGCACTCATAATAGTGTTCAGGAGCCTAAGGGTAATCTTCTGCACTTTAAATGTAAGAATAGAATTACAAGTTGCATGGGGTTCCCTACCCAACCCCCACAATTTTTTAAACAGTTTTTCAGTCATTACTCTAAAAAGGTCTTTATACGTGTTCACTTTTTCTTCTCCAGTACTTTTGAAGCCTTACTGCTACACAGCCTTGGCTTTGAAAAATTGTAGCGGTTATTATTTGAAATCTGAGTTCTGTACCTAGCTTGACGGACAGGGATTTTTGGAGGCAATCTGTACTCACTGTGAGGTGGAATACTAAGCTGCTACAGGTTTTCCTCCACCACAGTGCAAAAACAAGTCATAGCTTGATACTGGATCAGTAATTCCTTTTACAGTGTTAACCTGCTAGTGTGCTGTCTGATGGATAGGAAACTATCTTACGCAAATTAGCAATGTAAAATAGTGTAAAATCTACACAGCCTGGTAAGTGATGTGTTTCATTAAGTAACTGTCTTGTCTCATGCTTGCTAGGATCTGATAGTTCATGTGAGGGATGTTACTCATCCAGAAACCACCCTCCAGAAAGCAACCGTTCTGTCAGTTCTGAGGAATCTTAATCTTCCCAGCCATTTATTGGACTCAATGGTAGAAGTTCATAATAAAGTGGATTTGATAGAAAGGTAGGTAATAGATGCTAAGTGTACTTAAACATTTCTTGTATTTTAGAAGGTTTTAAATTCTTAGTCTAAAAAAGAGCTGTCACATTTATGAATATGTGTAATAATTTTTCTCAATCTTTTACATATGTAACTATGGCCTTAAAAAGAATTAATTGTCTTTTGTAATTAAAAGAATCACTTGAGTTTACAAGCAGTGGCCTCTGTAGGAACGTGCTGGTATGAGGCAACCACAGTTAAATTGTCCTTGCTTGAAATATTTTCAGAACCTAATCTTTGTGAGTAAATGTGCTAACAGTTGTTACACTTCAGGTATAAACCCACAGAGGAAAATGCTTTAGCTGTTTCTGCTCTACATGGACATGGTTTAGAAGAGCTAAAAGAAGAAATTGAGAAAAGAATTTTGACAGGAACAGGGAAGAAGATTCTGACAGTTAATGTCAACTTAGAGGGACCTCAGCTAAGGTACATAATTTTGAATTGTAAGAAGGTCTTGGAGAAATTTGAAACTTGCATGCATTAAAATTTTAAAAAATCAGTATGATACAAATTGTATCATACTGATTTTAATCTGCATTAAGAATTACAGGGATAATTCTCAACTTTTCTAACCTATTGAAGAAAAAATACCCCCATACACCCTGGGGTCTGCTTCTGAAGGTGCCTTTCATAGTTCTGTGTGTTAGAGCAATAAAACAAATTTCCTGGAAGACCATGCCCCTGGTCCTGGAGTAAGATTTCCAATAAAAACACAAATCTGAAAGATTTGTAAAATCACTCTACCCTATTTCCAAACAGCAAGTAGCAAATGAAAAGTTAAATAAAGCACTTCATCTTTCAAATGGTAAATTATCTGGATTGGAATGTGTTGGCCTAAAACAAAATCACATTTTGTGCAGTGTGTCATACCTCTAAGTTGCTAATAATGCTTTTACTTCTACAGTTGGCTCTACAAAGAAGCAACAGTTCAGGAGGTAGAAGTCATGCCTGAGGATGGCACAGCCAGGGTGAAGGTGATCATTGGCAGTTCTGCTTTTGCCAGATACAAACACTGCTTTCCTAACAGTAAGATTTTTATGCCATGAAACTGCATCCTTTTGTAGGAAGAAAAAGAAAAAAAAAAAAAACCCAAAACCCAGTATGAGTAGGAGAATGCAAAATTAAATTAATGACGTGAGCTTGGGTGTTGAGGAGTGTATTGTACTTCCTCCCTAGTTGATGGTTTTGGTGGATTTTTTTATATGGACACAGCTTTGGAAAACTTCTGTGTGGAAACAGAGAGCTCTGAGTGTCATTCTGTCAGGAAGTGCAAGAACAGCACCACATTTTTCGTGTTAGAAAGACTTGTTGGCTGTAAGCTGTGGATCGCAAACATATGGAAATCACTGGATGGCATCTGAATTAACCTTCGGAAAATTACCAAGTGTGTTATATAAATAAAGTTTTTTACCCCACTTTTCAGAATGGAGTATTCATTACAGATAAGGTGTCTCAAATAGTCCTTGGAAAATTAAGGCTACCGAACAAGATATTTGCTTTATGTAAGTAATACAGACAGGATCGTGCTTTCTGCTTGACTACGTGTTTAAGTAAAATAACTGCCATGTCTTGCTGCAGCAAAGCAAAACAACATAGGTTTCTATGTGCTAAGTGATAAATCAGCTGTGACCATCTTTTACCCCTGCACTTTTGTTGCCTAATTTATCCACAGTACCCACTATTACTGTGTCAGTTCTTAAATGGTTTATCTTTAAGGTACAGCAAACCCAGGAGTTCATGTGTGAAATAATTTCACAAAGAAAAATAAACCACACCTGATCCATTACTCAAGTAATGAATTATTGGAACCAATAAACCAGTCAGTACCACAGAAATGAGAAGCAAAATTATTTCATTCTGTGTTATACAGAGGGATGAACTTTTTGTTAGAGTAACAAGCCACTGAGGGTAAAAAAAAGAGAGGCACAAAAATATTTGGGATATGTGTAACACAGTTCATACAGGTAGTTACTACAAATAAAAAATCAAAAGCAACTGGCCACTCTAAGTGAAGTAGAGTTAAGAACAACGATAAAAAGTCCTCTAAAAATCATTTAGAAAGTCTTTATAAAAGGAACATTTAGGTTTTTACTCCTAGATTTTCTGCAATTGCAAGAGATTGCATGAGGAGGTATCACCTCAGCCTTTCATGCTGAGAAGCCTAGAGTGACTCGAATCTGATGTCAAACAGCAGTTGACTTCAAACCTCTGAAGAGACCTATTGCAGACATGTACATCTCGATAGACATTTGAATTCAGATTTTACATATAAAGTGCATCTAATAATGAGGTATATTGATGAAGTTGTATAGTGACCTTTATACAATGCCCCTAATGCTCACCCTTTCTCTTACGACTTCCTGATCATCGGTTATTGCACAGTTCATTAAAAAAAAAAAAAAACAGGGAAAATAGTATTAATATGCAATAGCAAGCAGCATAGAAGACTTAATTTTACTTATTGAGAAGAAAAATAGTTATAGAGCTACTGAAGTAGCTAAATAAAAGACCAGGTGTGAAACCTCAAATGAGCAGGACAGAAGCCAAGAATCTGTGTTTCTAGAGCAGTTGGAGTTCAGAATGTTTCCTTCATGTTTCTTTTCAGTGTTAAGGCATAATTTGGCAACACCTCATAAAACCTATTTCGTTACCACAGACAAAACTGTCTAGGGTCCTAGTTTAGGTATCTTTGTCACCACAGAACTGGCATAAGTGATAAAAAAAACTATGTTCAAACACACATAGCATCTTATAAAAGATTTTGTGACTACACTGGTGGTGAAGGGGCTTTCAGAGCTGCTATTCAGCACAAGCCAACAGCACAGACTCTTCTAGATCTCCAATGTTAATGATGTACTGATGTTTATATAAAAATCATGTCAAATACATGTATCAAAAATATTTTTTAAAAGTTCCTTGTGTATATTTAACACAAACTATGAAAACTGACAACTGTTTCATACTGATACCAAAGACTGAGAAATGGGGTTGCAAGTAGTGCAGAATATCATTGCAATTTTAAGAAAGATAAAATCATAAAGTAAATTGTGGCATATTTATCTTGCTTGTGCATAAGTAAAATAAGATTAAGCTCTTGGAACTTTCAGTATTGTCAACTGCTACAGTATCTGTGCACCTCCAGGTGAATTATACCTGTACCGTAGCTCTCCAGAGACTTCGGCAAGGTCTGCCTGTTCTCTTTTCTGTGTAAAAGGCCCTGAAACCCTGATGATGTTGAGAGCACTTCTCTTACTGAGTCTTTAAAACATCCCTGGTTTGAGTTAATTGGATGGTTTTGTGATCTAGGATGTTTAAACCAAGGCACATTAAATGGAGCCAAATCTTCTTCAGCTTTTCATGGATGAAGAAGCTGGGAGTGAGATGCAACCTCTGTTCCACCCCTTTCACAGTGTAATGGATGATTAATTTTGGTGTTAAGTTCTATCACATCTTTGACAAAATCGCCGTTTCCTATAAAGTCTCCAGCAATGATATTAATACATTCTTTCCTTGGGCCTGGGTACTGCTGCTTTATCCAGATTTTCAGGCATGGGAGACTGCGGAGTGTCATTTTCTTCAGTGATCCAAATGGATGTAAGAGAATATATCTTAAATCTTCAGTAAGGTTAATCCCTGCTACAAAGAATTTTTCTGAAGAAAAAAAAAATCAGAAGGTGACACATTAAATATTCCTTTGAGGAGAACAGAAACTGTTCAGCATCATGTTAATTCCAGATCTTGTTCCTCTGGGAATCATTACAGCACTAACTTCACTCTGTATTGTTTCACATCCCTCAGACAGGTGCAGCAGGCTGCCTCGCCTGGTTGCAGTTTAGCTAAATGTACCTGAATTACTCATTGCAGACTGGAGGTTCTCCACTAACTAGTCCTCCTCTGTACATCATGTTCGTTTCTGGAAGGCTTGCTTCCAAAGGCTCATCTGCCCCGTGATGGATGGGAACACCATGTACATTTTCCATTGGCTGGGGAGGATGGTTTTGAAGCCCTTCTCCCCTTCCTCACCCCATGCATGCACCTCACAGAGCTGCCTCAAAGGTTATGAGCCAAAGTACTTTCAGCTTAGGCTAGACCAGCACGCTGGAGCACAGCTCTCGGTCTGCAGCCTTCGCGTACCGTTCTGGCAGGGGTTTTACAAGGACAGCGTAACACGTTCTCACCAGCACTGCCTTCAGCGGCAAGCACTGGATTGAGGGAGGAATCTCCTGCCGGAAGGGCGTGATGCACCAGGTAGCCTTTCTGCACTTCCGTGGGGTTGCACGAGGGAAGTGGCTGCTGTGGTACACACAGTCCCCACACACGCACACACACTGACACGTGTGTTTGCAGCGCCAAAGACGAACATTGCACTCGCCCATGGGTGAGCAGAGCACTGCAACACGGGCACATCTTGCTCAGGCAGCATGCACAAAGCGTAATGCAACCAACACCCAACTTCCTGATCATTTTGCATTGCCACACGTGCCCCTTGTTTCCTCCGAGCCCCTCCCTGTGCCTACCTGGACGGCCCATCCGCTTCATGTGCTCCAAGAAATGGATAAGAGCGCGAGTGGTGGTTTTGTTTCCCCACCAGTATGGGATCGCAGGCCACAGCTCGCAGTGCTCCTCCACTTCCCCATCCTCTTCGTATGAGAGTATAACCTGATGGCCACGCTGCCACATGGTCCTCAGCGTCGGCACCACCTAAGGGAAAGCATGCCCAGGTTGAAGTCAGTGACACAGCAGCATTCCTGAAGTTCAAATACTGACATGTGACACCGCCTTGGCAGAGAGGCACAGATTCAGTTCAAATAAAACTTAAGCAGACAGCCTAGTAGGTTGTTGGCCAAGTTAGCAGCTGCGGTGACAACAGCCTCCTTTCCTCAGACTATTCAACTCTGATAAAAACACAACTCATGTTGTGGCTGCATAAGAAGCCACCTCTACATCAGCCCTTGTACATATACCGCTGCTGAAAATTTGTTGGGAGAGGAAGACACAGTCCATTTGGTGAAAGAAGGTAGACGGGGGACAAAGCCCTACACCCAGTTGTAGGAACACACAGAGGCAGGAATAATTTTGGCAAACACCCTGCTTTGATTCAGATTTGTCGCTGCAGCCATCAGAGATAATTGAACTGATTAGAACTTTGAAAGACTAAGTGTAAATCTTCAAGACATAGACTAAATGGAAAGTTTGTGAAACTTGGATGCCTCAGATGTTTTAAATTGAGAGAGGAAGACTTGAGTCTCAAACCTCAGATGAGATAGGCAAGCTGAAACAGGTAAATTTAAATGTTTCAATGAGAAATGACATTTTCCAACCCTCAAAAGCTACCACTGGACAGAATTGAGACCCTTGGACTAGTTTTGTTTGCAAAAGCAACGTGTCTAACAGTGAATGTTTAAGAATGTTGTGGGTAGAAGCTCTGTCTGTTGCTGGTGGAAAGAAAATGGTGGCTTTTTGATGTTCCAGTTAGCTTATTAATTAAAACAAAAGCCAAAGGCAGCTAGTAATGTTATGTAAATCTTTGAAGTGAGCCAAGGCCTGAATGAACATGGGAATCCCTCTGACCTCATCCAAGAGGGAGTGCAAGCTTCAATTAGGTCAGAAAATACTGCAAAATTAACGCACAAGCTACATGAACTACAAAACTCTGTGGTTGACAGAAGCCCTTGTTTTACTCTAGCTGCCTCTATAAAGCAGAAACCTCAAAAAAAGAAAAAAAAAACAACAACAACAAAAAAAGGGTGTGGGATAAGAGCCAAAAAAAACCCCTACCAGAAATACATATAGGAACACAGCTGGTTATTTTGCAAACAAAGCAGGAATGAAACTATAGATATCTAACAAGGGATTTTTAAACCCTAGTAACCCAGATGAAAGGAAAACACCTTGAATGGTTAAGGCAATTAAAATTTTAAATGCAATTTAATGTGTCATGTGGCCTGTGCCAGTGCTACTTACAGGCCCTCTGCTGACTCTGGTCAGCAGTGGCTTCAAAATACTTGGACGCTTACTTTTTTATGATGACAGAATTGCAGCCTTGAAAGACAGTAGATACCAAACTATTCTGAAGTGAGCAAGCACTTGGTTATTGGATGTTAATTATGAATCTGTGATCCTGAAGAATCCCACAGCTACCTAACCAGCAATGAGACTACGTGTGAAGATGGTGAGATGCATTGTGCTGGTCCCAGACCCCACACAAATAAAGTCTTACTGCCTGAGGAAAGTACTTGGCTTCTCTTTTCTCCTTCCTCCAGACATCACTCAAACGTCCTTTCTTCTGTCAGGTGATCTCAAGTCATTCGTTCATCACCTTTGTTCATCAATCAGCAGCATTTTGCAATTAGTAACTTTTTTTTTTCCTTTTTAAGACCAGCTCATGTGTCTGAAAGCAAATCTGAACATCTTATCCAGTATTGCTCTGCTCATCCACGACTCGGGCACTCAAGTTATTTGGGGAAACCATAAAACAGTATCACTCAGGTCTTCAGTTATTCAGCTGAGGCCTGAATATTCAGAATTCCCTAGTTTTGATGAGGATTGTTCTATTTTAACTCTGCTGTACGAAACACTTTGAAATGGTAATACTCACCCATGACTGACACACCAGCTTCAAAGGCTGAATTACAATCGCAAACAGGGTCATCATTATCCTGTACCCCTCACATCTCCAGAGAAAACTCTCTGTTCCTGTGCACCTTTGAAATGTTAATTGTTAAACTGCTAAAAGCTCCCACAACTTGTAAAAACCAAAGAAACCTAAAAACCTCAACTTTTAAAATTTAGCAATCAAATAGTTTCTGATTATTGAATTTAAGCCTTTTCTGGAGGTTTGGGTGACTGAATGCACATTAAGCTGGTTGGAAGTTCAGCTTTGGCTCACACCCAGGAAAAAGTTGCTGCCACCAGAAATGCACTATGAGGGCAGAGATGCTATTCATGTCAAGGGACCTCCACAGGCTGGAGGTGAGCTGACAGAAACCTCATGAAGCTCAAAGGCAAATGTGAAGTTCTGCACCTGGACAGACTAACCGTGTGCACCAGGACAGTCTGGGGGCAGGTGGGTTGAAAGCTTCTTTCTTTTTTCAGGACAGACTGGTAAGTCGAAAGTTCTTTACAGAAAGAAACCTAGAGGTTCTAGTGGACACCAAGTTGAACATGAGCCATCAGTGTGACTGTGTGGCAAAGGTCAACTTCAAATCAGTCTATATTAGTAGAGGCATGGACAACAGGTCAAGAGAAGGGGATCTTCCCTTTTATTCGGTATTTGTGGGACTACATCTCAAGTACTGGGTCCAGCTAGGGCTTCCCAGTGCAAAGAACAAAAAAGTCATTGATTGCTGTGAGTCCGACAGCAGCAACCAGAGTGAGCAGAGGATGGAGCACGACTTGCAAGGGCAGGCTGAGAGAGCTGGGTCTGTTCAGCATGAGGAAGAGAAGACTACAGACAGGTCTTGCTGCTGCCTGCAAACACATAACAGGCAAATATAGACAATTCTCCTCAGAGGTGCATAGCCAAAGGATGGAAGTCAGCAGGCACAGGATACAGCAAGAGAAATTTGGCTTAGATAGTCAAAACGAAAACAAGTTTACTGTGAGAGCAACCAAACTCTGAAGCAAGCTGCCTAGAAAGGTTCTGGAAACTCCAGCCTTGGAGATAGTCAAGGATGGACAGGACACAGCCCAACATAATATTTAAGTTGGTACTGCTTTGCAAGGTGGGGATGGACCAGATGACTTCCAGAGCTCGCTTTCAACCTAAACTATTATCAACAGCATAAAAATTCATCTGCAATTACTGCTGTGAAAAGGCAGAAAAGGGATTCTTTAAATTCTATAAATACAGTATGGACTCGCGCTCCTTTTTTTAACAAAACTCCAGCAAGACAGCAGATGGCAGTTGTGTCCCTGCAACTGTCCCACAGCTCAACAGGTGTGACAATTTTAACTCCCTCCTCCGCCCTGTGGGATGTGGGTTTCCTTTATCTACTTCTACTCGGTTTTATCAGGTAGAGACCAATCCCCAGTGAAGCAAACATTACTTTACCTAGGTTAAAAACACAGTAAGCATAGAAAGTATCTAAAAATCAAAGATCTCATTGTAATATATCATACTTAAAACTGAAGAAAAAATATCTAATACTTACATTTCTGGGACACAGTTTACACTGGAAAACATCTTTTATACAGGCAATAAGATGACAGTGAAGTTTCTTGTTTAATCCATCAAAATTCCTGCAGGCTAAAATAATAACTTCCTGAGGATGAGCTTCCAACCACCTTAACACTTCACAGAGAATATCCTACAAGAGAGAGTTATGGTAACTTAGCAAATCATCTGTGCTACACGAGGGAAAGGACATGCAACCAACAGAACACCAGCGGAAGGGCGGACTCGGGATCACAACACCACCACCACTCAATGTAGGTTTCTGGAGGATGGCCATCGGACAGCCCACGAGGTGCTGCTGAGAGATGCTCCCTAGGAAAACCTACTTTCTGCCAGTCTATGCTGGCTTACTCTGGATGTAGATTTAGCACGCTTCGTGATAGTATCCACGAATCTCCTACTGCCTAGAGTCAGCTCAGCAGAAGATTCACCTTCCCAACCTCCCTTAAGGACAAACAACGCAGTAGTGGCAAACTCAAAACCAGGGAAAAGCTCTGTGCTTGCTTAAACGTGACAGGGCCTGTTTTCCCTATTTAATATGGGCAATGAATGGCAGCTTCTCGGAGTCCACGTGTAACTAGCAGAGTGGTCAGGCACTGCGCCTCATGGTTTACACCAGCGTGCCAGTCACCATGAAATCCCAAGGCAAAAACAGTCCAGACTCATGAGCGTGAAACCGAGGTTAAGCCAGCCGGCCTGCAAATGGGAAGCTGCGTTACCCGACTGCGCGGGTCCCAGCAAACAGGAAAAAAGTGTAAACTAGTCCACAGTGACAGACCGCATGCAATGAGCAACTCACAGTAGTTTCTTTGTAGTAGCTGACATAGAATTTAGGCTTGAACATCTTTCAGTTAAATACTTTTTCCTCAAAAAAAAAAAAAGTTTCTGTGATTTTACCAGGATATTACTACCACCACCTCTCCTTACTGGAGAAACAGGATTGCCCTGAGACAAAACAACATAAACCCCGGAAACATCAGACACTTGGTGGGGGCATAGGTGGTGTAGAGCAACACACAGTGACTCTGGTTTGAGGATGAGGAACTGATTCATGCCCCAGTCTCACTTGCAACTGCTGCTGTTAGTGACATGAACTTCCAGCCCTCCTGATTTTCTCAAGTCCTCACATTAGGAATACAAATAACCTGCTCAGAAAACCCTGGGTCAGCTTTTTCATGCTATTATGGCTCTTTAATAAAAGAAACAGCAGTTTTTATAGCCACCCTGAAGGTAAGGACTATACCTGTACAGTAATAGTTGTGTAAACCATATGCACAAAGTACAAATTCATAGATGGATCGTTAGCCTTGTGGGCAATCCTGAAATCCAGGTATCTAACTCCAGCCTCAAGCTGCTCTGTCACAGTCAGTACCTGAAAGGTGAAACAGAAGACAAAGGTCCTGAGAGCTTGGATTTGCTGCTTTTGTTTAGAAAGTCAAAAGAAGTGTACAGAGTTAGCCCTTTTTTCACAGATCTTTCCTCTTTCAAATGGCACTATATGGCACCAACTTGCAACTTTGAGGTATTTTACTCTCTGACAAGAGGTACCCCAACTGCCCTGCGGCACATACTGCAGGTACGAGTTTCAGACCTCTGCTCATGTTGTGTTCTGAAAGTTAAAGATCCATAAACCTGCATGTAAATGCATATTTCTCTCCATAAGAGGAGTTGTAGGAAGGAAGATTGCAGGATCAGCACCTTAGAAACGCCGTATCTATTTTATTAGATCAAAGGCTGTCATGGTTGTCTCCACGGAGCTCATTCATTCCCCAACTAATGGAAAAACAAAAATAGCAAAAAAATGTTCTTTCTCAAGATAAAGTCTCCTTTTGAATTAAACTGTTGAAGTCCCACAAAACAGAGGTTCTCCTCTATTTCCATTGGACCTCTCCTACTGGATTTGAGGGCTGAGTGGAACAGGTGACAAAGCTGCATTTTTGGGGCAAGAAGTCTCAAATGATATGCCTCTTACCTACATCACGCTCTCTTTGAATGAGAAAGTGGAACCAATTTAATTACATGCATTTAAATACTGGTTTGTCTCAGTTCAACCTGCTATGGACAGCGCTTTCAGGTTTCAGAAAAAAAAACATGGTATGGATTTAAGCCGGGGAGGATCCAACAAAAGCCAAACCAAGGTGTTGCACCTGAATGTAGCTTAATTTGTAGCTTCGGTGCTGAGACAGAGCTTAGACACGTGGCAGGATGCTCACCCTGCCTAGCTTTAGCCACCTTATTTTCTGTTCTTAGAATGGGAATTTAACGCACACACACACACCTACAGGCTGTGCCTGAGCTGCAGGCCTGGGGAGCAGCCTGGCCCCACATGCCCCAGGGTGCAGGTGGTTGGTGGTGGCTTGGGCCAGCAGCTCCCTCTGTTCCTGCTTGGGCTCCACCAGGCTGGAGCAGTTGAAGGAGTGATTCATGGCTGTGTGTCACCTTCTCTGAGAGCATGCTGGAGGTAGGTTATTTATGACCTAGAGCCATATGCACTTCCTTGTGGCCAGAAAGCACACCAGATGAAATAGCTGCTCTGAACTGCCCTTTGGGTGAATTAATTTCTTCCCATTGACTGCATGGGAGTACTAGACAAATTAGACTCTCTTAATTAGTCACCTGGGTCCAGTTAGTGAATTAGACAGTGTGAGCATTGCCCCCCCAGGTCAAAATTTAAGAGCGATCCTCAGGAAGCAATGCTGCTCAGTCCTGCAATCTTCACACCTGATGTCCAGGGCATGAATGGAAGTTACACACCTGACGTCAGCTATTGCACAGGAAAGATATGAGCCTCCACAGTGACACTCATATCAGCAAGGGCTCAAGCCAGGCACCACCTCTTCGGCACTGGGCAACCTAGGAACCTGTGGGTCCTACCATTAGTAAGGCTCCTTGATGTCTGTTCTGGATACCAACGGGTGGAGTCAGCGCCTCCCAAAGATAACTTGAGCACCCCAGAGTTAAGGAGGGGCAGGATTGCAGCCGTGCCTCTTCCCTATCAGTGCCAGGCCACTTCCTGCTCAGCGCACTGGGTTCAGACCAGAAAATTACTATAATGACATAGGGAGCTTGTTTGTCACCAACAGGGTCGCTTCACTGGCCAGCAACCCACAGGTTGGGAAGTATCCAAACCTTCCACTGGCTTAAGTCCCAAGGCAAAAAGCAACTCTAGACAAAGCACTGTGCTAAACGAGCACCTTTCCACAGCAACTCATCACTGCCTTTACGTGTTTGGTATCTAGTAGATGCCAGCTTGCCAGGGCTGCTCAAACACAGCAAAAGAAGCCAAGGGATAATTATTGCCATGTATCAATTATTTCAGTTTTAATGCCCTAATCGTGAACTACTCCTTCAATAAGAACAAAAGCAAAAAGATTTTTGGTACGTCTTCGGTGCCAGAAAAGTCAGTTCTTTGGAAAAAAAATCCTCAAAAGCTCCAGCTTAAATGATGATTCACCATTTTGTCACATTTGTATGGAACAAAGAGAAAAAACTACTAGCTTTCTATATAGATTTTTTTAAATGAATTAACCTTATATGAGGGACTACACCTTAATTCTTTTAATCTCTATGGAAAAAAAAGCAAACCTTCAAGATTTTTGTCTCTGCTGCTGGGTGAAATACTTACACAATATGGACGGGGAGAATAGCATCACCCAACAGTGACAGTAAAAATAACAAGCATTACCTTCTGGACAAAGCACAAGAGAAAAATACCCACTTTTTAGAAATAACATTTAATATTACTAAAATAACAACAATAAATGTGAAAAAAAGACGAGGAGGTCAGCTTTAATATCTTTGTCTATGTATCATCTCTGCCTCACCTACATGCCTTTTCCCCCATTAAAAAAACATATGTATGGCACCTAATACCCCAGTGTAGCTCATTTGGGGCTGTGTTTTGGATTTGTCCTGGAAACAGTGTTGATAACACTGGGAAGTTTTTGTTACTGCTGAGCAAGCGCTTACACAGAGCCAAGAGCTTTGCTGCTTCTCACCCCACCCCACCAGCAAGTAGTCTGGGGGTGCACAAGGAGTTGGGAAGGGACACAGCCAGGTCAGCTGACCCCAACTGACCAAAGGGATATTCTGTACTATATGATGTCATGCTCAGCATATAAAGCTGGGGGAAGAAGGAGGAAGGGGAGGATGTTTGGAGTGATGGCATTTGCCTTCTCCAGTAACCATTACACATGATGGAGCCCTGCTCTCCTGGGGTCAGCTGAATACCTGCCTGCCCATGGGAAGTGGTGAATGAATTCCTTGTCTTGCTTTGCTGTCGTGAGCAGCTTTTGCTCTACCCATTAAACTGGTTTTATCTCAACCCACAGTTTTTCCTCACTTTTACCCTTCTGATTCTCTCACCCACCCCACCAGGGCAGGGGGAGAGAAATGAGCAAGTCGCTGTGTGGGGCTGGGTGTTGCATTTTAACCCTAGTCAGCAAATGAGAGCAGTTCCCACAAAAGCTCAGATTTCTGGGCAGCAAGCTGTTCTTTCATGGAGCACAGGAGAACACAACCACTCCCAGCACAAGCTTCAACCTTGCCCAGGCATGACCAGAACACTAGACAACAGTTACCTGTGTTGTAGACCACTTCATGATAATGGGGTGCACAATGCAGGGCATACATTTGTTTAAGAACTTCACCACCTTGGACTCATTGCCACTAACAGCAGAATTTTTATCCAAGCAGTATGTCATAGTGTCGTGACTCCCTGTAGAACACCAAAAATAAAGTACAGAAAATGGCATTTCTTAACGACTCAAGCACCACAATACATGGTTATATCGCATGCACAGACCTGACACACCACCCCATTTCCTAATCGCACACCTAGATTATCTGACACCCATTGCAGTTGAGGCAGAGAGGTGGGCTCTTCTGCAGAGGCTGCTGACCTGACATCAATCAGCTGAGTGTGAAATCCTTGTGAAAGGAAGGCATCAAGACATTTCAATAAAGCAGGTCCCACCTAGGCCAGACATCATCATTGTTTGCCTCTAACTACAATAGAACCATAGAATCATAGAATGCGTTAGAGGTTGGAAGGGCATCTAGTTCAACCCCTTAGTCCTTTAAAGGCCATCTAGTCCAATCCCCCTACAGTAAGCAGGGACATCTTCACTAGATCAGGTTGCTCAGAGCCCATTAAACCTGACCTGGAATGTTTTCAGGGATGGAGCCTCCACCACTTCTCTGGGCAACCTGTTCCAGTGATCCACCACCCTCATAATGAAGAGTTTCTTCCTAATATCCAACCTAAATCTCCCCTCTTCTAGTTTAAAACCATCACCCCTCATCCTATTACAACATGACTTCATGAACAGCTCTTCCCCAGCTTTCTTATAGGCACCCTTCAGGTACTGGTAGGTCACTATAAGGTCTCCCAGAGCCTTCTCTTCTCCAGGCTGAACAAGCCCAGCTCTCTCAGCCTTCTTTCAAATGGCCTATTTCAACTAGCAATTTCATTGAAATAATCACCTTCATATGAAAAAAAAAAACAACCTGCTTTTTCAGGGAATAAATAGCTGCAGGCTGAATTTAACTTGACTTTGTCCTGTTTAAATGCAGGATCTCATAATCCAATCCCACCATCTCTGAACAGGAAGGTATGGCTGACAGCAGAAATTCATCTTCTTACACCTTTGAGTGGACCAACTTGGTACTTTAAACATTTATATCTTAAATACCTGTTAAAAAACACCCTCCTTAACTAGACAACCACATCTCTTACAAAGACAACATAAGAGGGAGGTGCTTAAAAGTTTCAGAGGCAAATCCAAGTCTAAGTTTAGGTGTGACAGATGGATGAGGTGTGCTTTTTGCAGACTTCGAAAGTTTCCTGGCTATCTCCAGCACAAGGAATTACACAGGGGCAGGCCAAAGCATCAGCGCCAAGTACAGCCTGCCCAAATATTTGAGTTCTTTGAAGTCTTAATAAGTCTGACACATCTCTTGCATCAGCTGAAACTCTGTTGCAACTCACAGTTTCTTTGGAACAGGCAGCCAGGGATTTTGTACATTTTTTCTGTCCCACTGTTTCTTCTAATTTTCTAAAGCATCAAGAAGAAAAGCTACCAACTTGGTGAGGTGACTTGCTGCAACGTCTACAGAGTATTTGCAAGGAATTCTTATATCATTTTGGTTTTTAAAAGAAAATTCTTTGAAACTGGCAATAATAGTTAACAAATCGATAATGAGGGCATGCAATTAAAAAAGTCTATCTTACAAAAATGTAAGAGTCAAACCATTAAACACTCAAGGACCAAGTCCAAGCATGAAAGAAATGAACAGGATTCCATCGATGGGCATTGCATCTACTGATGTCGACCAGCAAACGGATAGTAGCCTTTCATTTAGAAGTCTTGTGGTGTCAATGAGTTACAGCAATGAAAGGAAGATGGGTATTCCCATGTCACAACAAATACGATGCAAAGACACTGAGCTAGCACCAAACCAGGTGGCTTCAGAGCTTGAAGCAACATCTCCCTGCAGCATGATGCCTGGTGCAAACACAACACTAGTAACCGGGACTTGCCTCTGTCTCCTCATCATGCACTCTCTCATGTTTCTTACATGCCTGGTTGCCTTCTCTATGTGAGATAAGCTTCTGTTTCCAAACTCAGCTTCCCCCAGTCATTGCTTCCTCTGAAATCCTGCCAGAGCTCTCTTGACACGGTTGGTCTTGATCTGCTTTTGTTCTGACCTGGACTAGACCAGTTCTGTAGGTCAGCTGGACAGCCACCAAGATCTTACAAGCTAATACCCTGCAACGCTCTGTCACAGTCCTCCAATGTTTGCGAAAACGAGCTTTTCTTCATGCCTGTTCTCCACGCAGGCATATTCACACCAATAATAAACCCTCCACAAGAATAACAAGGTCATTATTATGGAAAGAGCCAGGAAGACAAAGGCACACATCAGTAGGTTCTTGGCTTTCCACAGCGTCCCAGAAAACACCACTGAGAAAGCATTCTGGAAACAACATGGCTCCTTTTCCACTAAAAGCACTGAGCATGCTAAGAGCTTCTTGAAGGATTGTTACAAGGAGAGGAAAAAAAGAAAACATGACCTTCTTTCCTCTGTCATAAGATGGGCCCTTTATTTCTTCTCTCGTTAGTTAAATAAGAAATTGCTGTTCCTTTATAATATCTGTCCTGGGGTCCTTTTACATAGGATTTATCCAAAATAGTGATGCACTTGTTTTGAAGTTAACGGTGATGTGAAGTACATATCCAAGTAGTCACCATGAAATCTGCTTCTGGGTACTAATTTCAATCAAAACTCCACATAGGGGAGTTCACAGAGGGGGAGTGCGGGGAGCGGAATCCTACATAAAACATTACTCTACACGCTGCTGCTTTCCACCCAAACTCCCTGTTGCATCTACAGGTGCAAAAGAAAACACGGGCCAGGCTTTTCTTTAGTTCCATTTTCATTTCAGAGGCAAAGGGAATTGCTCAAGAGCTGAGAGTCCTCCAGTCCCTCCCCACGTGTCAATGAGAGCAGGTTTTCCTGTAACATCTTTGGGCAGGATGAAGTAAAAAAATAAAAAAATCATCTATTTGAGGCAGCTGAGAGAAGCACTGATATGTCCAAAAAAAGGTTAATGATAGCCAAGGCTGAATGTTGAACCAACAAGTACAGACATCAGCTATAGCACAGCTGCAGTTATTCATAATAGGATAAATCCAGTTCTTGTAAGTAAAGTCATGCAGAAAAATCAAACTCTATATTAATAAGAATATTTGATAATTAAAAGTCCCCATTCTCTTTCTTTTCATACCTTCCCAGCCTCTTTTAAACAGTACAAAGAAACAAGTAAGGTAAAATCTCCCTCCTTTTGGAACCATTTTACTTTGCAGGAGGTGACAATAACTTAATAGGAAAATTTCACCATGCCCAGACAAGCAAATGCTCACATTATTAACACTGATCTGACAAGATGATGCACAGTGACTGGAACCTAAGTCCTTTCCTTTCCTTTCCTAAAAAAAAAAAAAAATTAAAAATCCATTTTTCCACCCTCTCTTCTAAGAAGAGGCAGAAAGAGACCAGAAATATGCATTCACATCACACAAACCCTCCCCAAAGACCTTCTCCCACACACTGACCCAAATAATAAAGGTAGCCATCCTGAAAGGGAACAAACAGGATGTTCCAGTGCCTAAAAGACACTAACAAAACAGTGGAGAACAAAAGCTAATCTTTACCTGGAAGAGCCAAGTTATAGAGCGGAGTATCCCAGAGCTTCTCTGGTAATCGTGACATCCATTGACAATCTTCATGGCACACGTGAAGGGAGGTTTGCAAGGGGCCTTCCATTAGAGCCTGTTCTAGGACTTCACAGGATGTTCTGGGAGGAAAGAAGAAAAGCAGAAGCCGCTGCGTATACTGTAGCTGATTAATGCCACTGCACCTGTGCTATAAAATACCAGTCCTTTTCTCAAGTGGTTGCAGCAAAATGTCAAGAGCTTCTTGTCCACAGCATGCACTGCTTTTGATAACACTGTCTCCCAGCACAATGCCAAGGGAGGGGTCCAGCTTCAAGCTTATAAATCAACCAGCTAAAAGGAAAAGAATAGAGCCGAGACAGATATGTTCAGCTTTATCAGTACTGAGAAACTACTGTGTACATCAGCTACTGCAACATCCACCCCAGGTGGGAAACAGCATCTATTTCCTGAACCCTCTGCAGCCCTTGGACCACAGCAGTAGGATCAATGGCAGAGCCAGGGCAGGGGCTGGGTCTGCGACACTCAGGTCTTTGGAGAACACTTACCTTCAAGCATCAATACAACTGCCACAACAATACGTCTAAGAAAAGCCTTGACAGTGATGTCAGGACACTGGATTTTCAGATCGTGCTGGTTTCTGAGGCCAAAGAAGAAAACTTTTGGCTTCATATGCCCTGCTTTGAGAAGGTTTCTTGATGTCTCCTCACCCCTAGCAAGCCCATGATCACAAGCATTTCAGTTTTGTGAGACCTTCTTGTTAACTACTCTGAACTGTTTTTCTTGGATACAAATATCTCTGCAAATTTTGCATGGCTTACACAGGAGTGCCAGTGGGTGAAACCCAGCTGAGTTATCACAGCCATCACCAGAGCCTCCTAGAGCTGTCCTGTTCTGTTTTCATTTTACGTTCTGGATGACATGGAACATAAAGATGATCTCTCCATGTTTTAGGTTTGGGATTTTTTGCCCATGGATATTCCTGAAGTTCAGGTGGTGCTTTGGAATATGAAAGCCTTCCTTCTCACTGTTTAGGCTTTAGCTATTTTTCACAGCTGTGTAGTGGAACACTGGTTTAGATCATGGCACAGAGATTACATGTATTAATAACACACTTTTTAATCCTTTTCAAAAAGCTGTCACTGTGAATGATTTCTTCTCATCCGCTACGACAGTGGTGAGGTATGTATTTGTGCAGGTTTTGTGCTCCGCCAAACTTCCTCCCTGGGCGCTTGTGCTGCATCTTGGCACATTCACTTCAGAGACTGCTTCTCCCCCAGGTATTCTTCAGGTTGCTCGTGGGAGTGATTGTTTTTTTCTGGATTTACAAGTGAGTTATGCTGTTTGCTCAAGGAACATTTCCTTAAACGTGGTGTAATATATTATTTAATTATTTTTGGCAGTTATGCAGTGTCATCTGAAAGGCCAGTTTAGGAACTGCATTACTAAGTTTTCTATACAAACCATACACAACAGATACAACGTGCTTTTACATCTGCCAATGCACATAGCATCACTCATACAGTCTGTCTTGCTGGGACTTTGGTGGGGATTTGAGCTGGTCTGAGTACAGCCACTCCATTTAATATATAAAATAGGATTATGGTGGCCGAGGGAAATGCCCACCCATGGACTGCACATGTCCAGTGTGGAACCTGGGATATTTATCTCAGTGCAGAACAGACAGAGGTTACCCATATACACACAGCCAAATCCATTTGTCTCCTCATTAAAACAAAAAAAAACCCAAACAGATATTTAATGGGCCTAATACAAAGCTCACTGGAAAATCCCCCATAGATTTATTTAGGGGAAAGCAGGTTTAAAAAAAAAAAAAGGTGAGAGAGTTGCAGATCTTCTCAATCTTCTCATCCTTTATAAGCAGGTGATCTTATATGCCACATCTGGCGTTTTTTGTTTTGGAAAGAAGTTCAGAACTCAGGCAGTTGCTTTTTCTTTTCCTTGGGATCTGCAGCTCCCCTTCCATATCCTGTGGGGCTGCATAACTACCCTGATTCCCAAAGCCACCCGTGACCACTCAGAGCAGGCACACAGCCCCACAGTGAGCAGGGGGCACCCCGTAAGCCCCAACAGCCAGCCAGACCTCCCTCAGCCTGACACAAGTTCCTGTGCACTAACACCCTCCTGGGATGCAGCCAAGGGTACAGGTTGACCTGCTGCCACCCTCTTCTCCTGCCACTTGCTCCCACCACCTCACTTGGGCCACTGTGGGCAAAGTCATGCAACTACAGGGAAAAAAAGCTGCTTTTCTGCCACACTAGTCCCATTCACCAGCTCCTCACCAAGTCAGGACAGCCCAGCACTGCTCCACACTGAGGAAGCGAGCCCTGCTATGTTGGGCTGCACAGCAGACCGCCTGGTGTTGCCTGGCCAAAACCCACAGGAAGACGTTTCTCAGCCTGGCACAAGCTGCCATCAACACCCCAATCTCAGCAGGACTGGGACATTTCACACAGAGTGTCCTGCTGGGCCTGGGGAAAGCCAGCAGAGAGCAGAAACAGCAAGACTGAGCCACACCATGGTCCTGCAAACACAGAGACATGAGAGATCCGCATCTTGTCCTCTTCTTCCCACCTTCTTCCACAGCACCGTGAGGCCAGGGATGGCAGCCACTGGGAGCACACAGCAGGAGAAGCAGCACCAAGTCCCATACAGAAGTGACTGGACCAGATTTTGGCCTGATCCCCTGCACAATCCCCTGCCCTAGATACTCGTACCACCACCTCCTCCAAACTCAGCTGCTACCTTGTGTTTGAGATGCAGCATATCCTTTTGGGAGAAGCCAAGGCTTGCCTGGAGGAAGGCATCTCCATCCGTTAGCATCTCATGACTAAATCCCAAACTCCACGGAGATGAGCTGTGCCATTATCGCGCCTCCAGACCTCCACAGGCACCGTTGCAGTGATTAACGTCCCTTGTTCCCCTCGTTCACCCCAGCTATCTGTCCCGACCGACCTCGTACAGCCCGAGCCCAGGCATCAGCGACGCGTGCGAGGACTCCACTGAGATGCAAGAAACACGCGAGTGAAGCCCCACGCGAAATCGCGAGGGGACCAGGGGCCACTGTCTTCCAACCTTGGTGTGCAGAGAGTTTCAGGTGGAACCTCTCCCGGGCTGTGCCCAAAGCGTGCCTCGCACACGCAGCCCCGAGGCCTGGGTGACGGCCCGACGCCGCGCGATTNGGGGGGCGGGCCTGCGGGGGGGGGGGGGGGGGGGGGGTGGTTATAATGAACGACTGCTTGATGACAACCTGACCAAAACACTTGCCGCGGCCGGCCCAGAAGCTAAGGAACGCCACGGGAGCTACGGGAAACGCGGCGACGGGATCCACCCGAACCGCCGAACCGAGAAGCTGCCAGCCCCGCTGGGCTCGGGAGGGGTGGGAGAGGATACGCCGGAGACGGGCTCGGCACCCCTAACTCGCCGCCGTGCCCTCGGGGGAGACGGATTCCTCCCTTCCCCATCCCCCCACCCTCATCCCCCTCCAATTTGGGGTTTGGGTTTTTCTTCAATCGTTTCACTTACTCCGACGAGCGATTCCGCCTCCATCGCGGCTCCTGAGGGCCACTTGTCCCCCCCGGGCTCCCGCAGCGGGGACACGCAGCCCGCACTCGGCGTGAGGCGGGGGGAAACGAGAGAGAACGGAGCAGCCCTACCCCGCTGTGCCCGCCCCGCCCGGGGTCAAGTGACCGCTGGCTTGAGGAAGATGAAGGAGGGGCGAGAGCGATGAGGGAGAGGAGGGAGGCGGCGCTGCCGGAGAGGCGCAGGTGAGACGCTTAGCGGGACGCGGGCGTATTGCTTCGGGAGGCACCTGCGGCCAGGGGGACAGCCCGGGGAGCAGCGGGGACACTACACAATAGCAGCATTTAGACGCTCTTCAACTGCATTTAAGGCCTATTGATTAAAATAAAGCTTAAAAATATTCTTAGGTACACATACTGAGAGATACATATTATATATACTCCACGGTACAAAGGGACAAGGATCTCCTGGAGAGAGTCCAGCAGAGACCACAAAGATGATGAAGGGTCTGGAGCATCTCCTCTATGAGTGCTGGGACTGTTCAAGGCTGAGTGAGCTGGGGCTGTTCAGCCTGGAGAACAGAAGACTGAGAGGGCATCTCATCAATGTTTATAAATATCTGAAGTGTGGGAGACAAAGGGAGATGGCCAACCTCTTCTCAATGGCCTGTGGGGATAGGACAAGGGGCAGTGGTCACAAGTTGGACCACAGGAGGTTCCACACTGATGTGAGAAAGAACTTCTTCGTGGTGAGAGTGACAGAGCACTGGGACAGGCTGCCCAGGCGGTTGTGGAGTCTCCTTCTCTGGGGATATTCAAGACCCATCTGGACACCGACCTGTGCGACCTGCCCAAGGGAACCTGCTTTGGCAGGGGGTTTGGACTCAGTGGTCTCTCGAGGTACCTTCCAACCTCTACAATTCTGTCATTCTGTGAATACTGAGAAGTGTACTTATAATATGTAATCTATATCTGTCTTAAGTACCTCTACAGTCTGCTTTGCCCAACAGAGTTTCTATTTCTTTGGTTTGCAGAGCTAATACATAGTACACCAATTCTTTCCCCCCTCTTCAGCTTGCACAGCCCCTCATCTGTGGTGAAATTCACTCCTTTGGGCTCCTTGCAGAAATCCAAGTGAGCTCCATCCAAAGGCTTCCCTGAAGTAGGAGGCACATAAGTGAATGGCATGGCCCATGCTCCCCAACCTTTATCTGAATAACCTCTTTATGCAGAGGTAAAGATGCATCTCCTCTGTGCAGTTTTGGGAGCAGGGTGCTTCTCAGCCTCCCTACAGGCTTTCTGGTGTGGTGGAGGAAGTTCCCCTACTTCATCTTGCTGTTTCAAAAGGGCACTAAAGCACACAGTTGCCTAAATAAAGAATTGTGAGGTGAAACTGAAATGGATAGAGAAGATTAAATTCCTTTTTTTCTCTGCAGGGTCACCAACAATAGAACTGAGGTCTGACTGCCTCAGGATCATACCACGGTCAGGACTAGGGAAAATTCCAGCTGCTACAGCATTGTGCTTCTTAAAGCAATGATGTATTTTCAGATACTCCTGGTTTGCCTGGGGCAGAGCAAGATGAAGAGCAGTTTTCTTGTACAAAGCAAAATTGCTGTGCCAACAGCAGCAGCTGGACCAGGTTAACATTCAGCTAATGGAGTCATGCCCATCAATGAGTCCCAGTCTTCAGAGCTATGCTACAGTTCAGACAGGTGTTTGTATATCAACTCTAACAGGGTGTGACAAAACTCACTGGAGGTACATGCACAGCAGATGTGCAGTAGATTGTAAAGCCAGGCACAGAAGGACAAAATACTGAAAGGGGTGAAGCAGGCTGAAGGAGAAGGTAGGAAGGAAAAGATAGGATTTAAAGGCCTCATGGGTTTGCACCAATATGATAGAAAGTAGCCAAAAATAGTTATGGAGAAGTATTACCCTGTTCTTCCTGGAATGGGAAGTATGGAAAGTATTTCAAACAGGAGAAGTTAGGAATAATAAAAAAAATCATTATCAATTTGAATTCTTCTTTGACTAAGAAATATAAGACTATGGATATGTGACAAAACAGGAGTCAGGTGGCCTCTGGACGCTACTGTGACAAAAAGTACAGACAGGTGTTCTGGTCTTTGAGAACAAAACTGCATGAAGTTGTTGGGAGTAGCAGAGAAACTAGACTGTACAGAGGAAGAATTAAAAGCTGGTTTTGTGTTGATTTGAAATGGAAAACAGAAAACTCAAAACATGAAACTGAAATGCCCAAACATTTTGTTCCGATGACAGGACTTTACACCCTTTTCATGTGAAGTATCTGCTGACTGATGTGGAAACATTCTTGCAGGTCTTACTTCAATAGAAAGACCCTATCAGAAAATCTCAAGCCCTCTGCAAACCCTCCTAATCCCTTTCAAGTCTGGGTCTGGGTCTGGGTCTGGGTCTCAGTTCATCTTCATTTGCACTGGAATTACTGAAGATGTCAAAAGAGTTGTTCCTGGTGTAGTCCTGAGATCACAATCTCTCTAGAGAGATTTAGAAAGCCCATAAAACAGGGAATAACAGAAAATTAATCAGCAAACAATTAAGCCCTGAATAAGCATGTCTCCTGAGGAACCGGTCAAGGCAAGGAGACCTTTTAGCTATATTTGCAGAAATAATGATGAGCAGATTTCAGTATGAGGAAGCAAGAGTATGGAAAAGCCCAGGATTTCTCAACCCCCCTTTACAAAATAAATGTCTGAATTAAAAAGACTGATAGAAGAGCTCAAAAGTATTGGACAAAGAAGAACTTACCCAGAAGGAGCTTATCAGATTTTGAAGCGTTCAGCAGTGAAAACAGTTGAAGCCAGGAGCATCTGAGAGCACCAACAGGCAGATGCAGAAGCTCCAGTGTGGGTATTGATGGAAATGCAGGTCTGATTTATAGCTGTGGATAAGAGCAAAATATTTCTGGTTTGTTAGTCACAGTGAAACCAGTCACAGAGCCTTAAACTTGACTTTATGCATTCAAACAGCTTTGGCTTCCTAAAATACACCATGCTCAGTCAGAGGGAAACCAGTTGATTTTTCAGAAGACCTAGAGGTTTATGGGATTTTTTTGAGTGGTTACAATATTTGGGTTGTGGAGTGAGATTTTTTTTCTACCATCCCAGTTTTATATTTTCAGACACGGGACATATTTTTCCTCTGTGCTGTAACATGCAGAAATGCCACTAAGCATTTAAACAGCCTTAACTGAATGACCTGGGTTTGGGGTGTTTGTTCCAGGGGTGTTTGCAACACCCTGCCAGCGTGTGTGTTTGCTCCTGCCCTGACTTACTGATAACTCCTCTCAACCCTCACCCTTTTTTTTTTTTTTCTTTGGGGACAAACAAGCAGCTTAATGTTTCTGAAGGGAGGTTGTATATCTGTCACCAACAGCAGCGATGGCTCCCGAGTGGTGGGATCGGCGGGGAGGCAGCCTGCAGCACCAGCAAGGTCACGCTGGGCAATAAAAATAACCTGGGAAGAAAAATGCAGCCCAGACCTGCTGGGAGCTGGTTTCTAGATCCCTGTGTTTGCTTCTGGGGTTACCAAACCACAACAACTAGGCTAGGATTGCACTGCTGTGAGCAGGACCACTGTGAGGCTAGGGGGAGCACAGTCCAGAGTCCTCCTTTGCACATGATCCCCCACACTTGGGGTGGCCCATCAATGAGATGCCTCTGGCAGTGGCTGGCCCGATACCTT
>VXBZ01010956.1:199678-316110 GCA_013399135.1 Heliornis fulica | reverse complement strand
TTTTTTTTTTTTTTGTGTGGTAGCTGGGACAGGCCAGAAACAAAGCCCTCCACTCTGATGTCCTGAGCCCCGGAGAAGCTGAAGTGACAATGTGGACCAACACCTTCTCTTCAAGAAGGCAGCTCTTAGGGCAGCCTGGGCAGGAGAGGTGCTGCAGCATTACCCTGGGAAAGGCAGGACCATCACAACACTCTTCCCTTCCTGTGTCTTCCCTGTGTGCAGCTTCTAGCTTAGTGGCAGAACACAGGGAGGAGGAAGGAATTTTATGCTTAAATTCATCACTGTGGTGAAACAGAGGGAGCCAGCCTTGTGTCCTTCAGCAACCATGACCAACATCCTACCTTCTTCGTGTGATCAGTTTTGAAAAATTGATGTCTGTGTCCTCAGGGCCAAATCTCCAGTGGCTATGAGACTGGGCAAAGATTGTGGCTAAGACTGCTAGCTTCAGTTAATCCATCCAGACCTTAAGTCCTGTGCATTTCATGTAACTTAAGCCTTGATGGCTCTGGTCTCATCACAGAACACTGAGAAATAATTGTGAATATTCCTCTGAAGTTGGTAGGTTCTTTTTCCCTTGTTGATTACTGATTTGTTCTGTCAACCATAACCATAGCCTGCCATGGAGCAAGACCTTTTTAAGGGCCACACTTCAGCACAAAGATGCCTCACAAGCTGGTACAGGCCAGATAAACTGGGTTCTCAGTGAAGAACCACACCTATTCCTTGCCCTGTAAAGCTGTACCTCTTGCACTTTGATAGCCTTGGTGCTTCTGTTTCTGTGTGTGTTTCGGATGTGTCTGAGCACATGAGCAAAAGTGTGCAAGGATGGATGTCTTCTCAGGCAGCACAGGTGTGATCTGCAGAGAGAGGTTCACCCTCCAGTAGGACTTTGATCCGCAGGAGTCATCTGTGGCAGAGAATTGAGCTGGTCGCAGCTGAGCTCAGGATATCAGTTTAGGTCAAACATTGCTCCTAATAAAGGATAAGATCTAGACAGAACAATGACATGTTAAAGAGATTCCAAAGGGAACAGATAACCTAAGAAAGTACTTAATCTTTTATTACATTTATTTATTTAATTACAGAGTAAGAAAGCTCCAGAGGGACCTCCCATATGGCAGTAATTGATAGCACAGTTGATCAAAGACTATATATATTATAGGGTGCTTTTTTTTTTTTTTTCTAGTAACATGGCCTAAGCCTCATCATTCATCCTTGGATTCTTTTTCCATGGATACTTGTGGAAAGCTTGTATCAAGAATGTAGCAGGAGATATACCAGAGCTGCAGCTTCTGGGGGAATCCCAGGCTTGCAGCATCAAGATAGTGGCTCTGCTGCAAGCCTATGTAGAAACATTCCAGTTAACCTTTCCCACCCACCCGTCATCCTTAGTTTTATTTTGTCAGAGCTAATTCATCAATATCCAGGTGCATACTCAGCATGGCCCATCCTCCCCAACCTTTAAATGAATAACACAGCAGGTATCCCACAAGTTGCTATGTGGCATTCCTAGCTGGGGGATGTTGCTAGCACTGCTGCGCACAACACACGGGTGACAATCTTGCCTGGCCACAAAAATGCAGTTTTTCCCAGAAATACGTTAACAAACCACCTTCTATTAAAAGCGATGGTAAAAAGCCACCCCAGGGCACTGGAAGCTCAGCACCTCTCAGAATGAATGTCACTGTTCGTGTTTGAGGAAGGAGACACATGCGGGTATGGAGATGCTGCTCTGGAAGTGACCAAACCCTACCTGCCATCATTTGTTTCCTCCCATGAGTTAATTTTCCACAGCAGTTTTCTTCAGGTTGTACTCAAGATGTACCACAGCTTTTCTAATCTTCCCCCACCCTATCAGGAAATTAAAAAAAGGCCTCCGCCTCTTGCAAACCAGATCCTGTACAAGGATATCTTGTTTGACAATTGGTTTCTCCACAGCTTAGGATGTTCCTGACTATCAGGTTTTGCCATAAAAACAAAGGTGTTTTTTTCTTTCAGTTTTACACCTCCACATCTATTTTACCTGCAGTGATCATGGCAATGGCAACTAACCAACTCCCAGTAACAAAGGGCAGTAGTAAATCTCACTTACAGGCCCATATGAGCACGTTCATGACGGCACACGTAAGCTGCAGGGAGCAGAGATATTTTCAGCAAGTTGAAATGCAAGTTTTCCCCATGCCCTGGTTACAAGGGAAGAATGTGGTGGTGACCCATGGTGCACTATTGTACTCACCGACTTCTTTTTTCAAACCCCTTGAACAGATCCCCTAATTTGAGCAACCAAGAGAGAAAAACCTTTACTTCAAGACAGAGGCAAAGACACTGGAAGTTTTTTATTTGTGATGGGAAGTATAACAACTTTAAAATAGTACCCCATGATGGTTCATACTAGCACTGTAAGGCAGGCAGGGAAAAAAAGTGAGCAAGATACCATGTCCTAGTGTGGAGCATAGACAAGAGCAGGGAATTGGAGAGCAAACAGACAGCTAAAAATGAAATATTGTTCTGCTGGTTCTGCATTCCCATTTTACCCACCAAGTGGAATGCCAGGAAGGGAAATTACTGGTGCCATGTTCTTACTAGTGCAGTTTGAAAGCTTATTGTGAGATCATTAGTTAAAGCTGTGACACGTGGCATAACTGAAAGACTGGGTGAAGGGGAAAACAATGATCTTAAAGGATAAAAACATCTTGTAAGAATATTTCCATAAGGCACCCAAATATGTGAAGGTTGATCACTCTCCACCAAGCAGTCCTGAGGTTCCTCTTTTTAGAATGAAAGTGAATACAAAATCTCCTGAATGATTTCACGCTTGTGGCTGTTAGCATGAGGTCAAGAACTGCATCTCCCTTTCCTCTTGCAGTTTAATCCCCATTGCTCTCACAGAGAGGGTTTTGGAGAGGCTAATTCTAAAGGAAACGTAGAATACAACTGGACAAGCACATTTGCGCAGCTGTCTATGTTCCCTCGCATCGCCTTGCTTACCAGAGTGATTCCCCAGAGAACCGAGACCAGAGACGTGCTTGTATCAGAGTGCCTGTGTACAACAGAAGAACTATGAACTTGCAGCTTACCTTTGCTCAAGTGTTATTTACAGGCTCTGTATACCACCAAGATTTGACCCAATAGCAAACACTGATGGTCAGGATGTGGTTCTTCCCTTAGTTCCTCTGGTGTGGGCTTTCTACCCACACTTTCAAAAATGACCCAGCCAACAGACAGGCAGACAGATAAAGCTGCTATCTTATTGGCACACATAAGTGGAACTAACCCAACAGCAGAAGTCCCCAGCTTGCACAAGGCCTTGGCATGATAATCACGGCTAAGCAGAAGTATTTGCACAATCTTCAGTTATTATTTAATCCAACACCTTGGGCAAAATGTCAGGCTATTGTCTTGCAAAGGTGCAGAGTGATGTCAAGGTCCATAAAATTTCTTACACGAGCTTTCTCAACCCAGGCTCAGGAAAACACAAATAAAAACACAACACACCTTCTGACAGAGCAGCTGAGTCTCAGCCTCCACTCTGAGCAGCACATGAGCAGGCCTGTCTCTGCCTATTACCATCTCTCTCATCTAAATTAGGCAGGTTTCCTTCCAAAACAAAAGATAATAATGTTGCTCGCTACATGAGAAATGAGGGATGGAGAGCCAGTTTCTTCACTCTCCTTTAAAACTTATCTCCAAGCGCTAGCCCATGGGCAACAGGCACAGCTCTTCTTTGAAACGCATGAGGACTGACATCAGTACAAACAAAATACAGATTTATGCATGTCCCCACAGTCACTCAGTAAGCACAGAAGTTTCTGAGGAGTTTCTTAAATACACACAATGCCCCCAAGTTGTGCATGCAGGTGCCTCGCACCCCCTCCCCCCGGGGAATGGAGAGGAATACAGCTATCTCCTAAACAGAAAATTACCAAATATTTAGTCCTTATCTGGGCAGACACCAAAGGAGAGCTCCTTGCACTAGGGCAGCCAAAGTTGACATAGCCATCTCCCACTGCCATCTCTCCCAGCACACACAGCCTTGGTTTTCCTGAAGGTATTATGCTCTTTGGCAGCATTTTATTTGCTTCAGCCATCAGATCACCTGGAGCTACATCTGAGGCAAGCCTGGCATGCACCTGGAAGTTGTTTCCACCAGAGGATCAGAACCACAAGACAGAGGCTGTTGTAGAAAGCAGCTTCCAGAGACCAAATGGTCTCATCCCAAACTAAAATCAGACAAACCGCAGACTAGAAATGCCCATTCCTCTGCACCAGGCTCTTTTAATGCTGATGGCAACTAGCTCCCCTGATGACCTGTCTCCAGGAGAGAAAAACCTCTAATTGGACCTAACTGGTCAAAGTTGCTTTAGGGTATTGCAGAGAAGTTTGTTGACAGCAGGCCAACATTGCATGAATGGTCATGACTGAAGGTTCACATTGGATCACCCTTCCATGAGCTGATATGGCCACACACAACAGGCTGGAGTCAGACATGGACACGCAAATTACCAACACCCAGAGCATCTGACAGAGGTTTTGTGCTTTTTCTTTACTGGTTGCCCTTATGCCAGCCACAGCACAGGCAGCCAATATGTGGTCTATCACAGAGCCTGCTGGTACAAGAGAAATCACCCAGCTCTCTTGGCACATCTGATTTAAAACATCTGATTGAGGGGTGGGTTAGGTTTTTTTTTTTTTAGGGAACCAATACTGTGTGTCATTGTGCCTGACCACCATAATTTTGTTGAAGAGTCCCGGTGTTAGATCCATTGTGACATCAGAACTGGGCTTCATCACGAACCAGTTCTGCCTCAGATCCTGTCTCAGATGTATCATCTATTTTTGAGAGTATCAAATTCAGCAGTTAGAAAGAGTTTCTGTTAGAAACAATGACGCCAACAGAGGTCAGTGCATCACCATAACTCAGTCTCTCCTAATCTTATCTGGTAAAAATAGGTCACCTTGTAGATCATGAATTTTTTTTCAAGTGATTAAAGGATATTTGTAAGCAACATCTTTTAAGAGGAATCATCTTAGTCACTACCTCATCCTAAGAATAATAGAAAATTGAACAAGAAAGCTCACTATTTTTAAAATAAATGAAAGAACTTTAGTGAACCTCATACTTTTAGACATTTATTCCTCAACCACACACACCCCTTTTTAGTAGATGTTGAAAATAAATCAGGAGTTTACAAAATCACCCTATGCAATTTTAATGATTAGGAAGGTCACTAATGTGACAGGAAATGTACCCTGTGAACTGTGGCTCACCTGAGGACATTGTCTTTGGATCAGCAAGCACCTGTACATTGAAATGCACAGTTAAAATGGATAAAGCCATTCGTTACAGCAAACGGGAGATTTGTTTTCTGCCCTATTGAGAAATCTCTAGTGACAGATTGTAGAAAACAGCAAGGCAGTGACCCGCCTCTTAAGGAAAACCAAGAGCGAATTTCTAGGATAGCCACCTTGACCCCCCCCCATGGCAGCTTCAATGGCTGCATGCTGAGGAGAGATCACCTACACCGAAGAAGTGATAAGGACACGCTCAGAGCTGACTCATGTTACTCCCACTTGCTCTTGTGAAAGTGGGAGCAAACAGACCTCTGTTGGCATTGGCAGGAAGTGGGAGGAGGATGGTGCAACAGCAGCAGCAGCCAGAGGACGAAAGATGGAGTCTGCAGGGCTTGCTATCAGCTTTCCCCGGCATTAATTTTCCCATTCCCTTCTCTCAGCAGTTACTCACACCGGTTCCCATTACCAGCCCCTGCTGCAGTCCCTACGTCGCCAAGACCCAGCAGGTGTTAGTGGAGTAGGAGGCAGCAGATGGGGCTTGCTGGGGCTCTCCGAATCTGCTAAAGATTTCTCAAGCAATCCTGTTTGTGCCTCAGTTGCCCAAGAGCAGAGATTACAGTGCTGATCTCTCTCCAGCTCTTCCAGGCAAACAGCCTTTGTATATCTTGACCAACTTTTCCCTAGCAGGGTTTCAACTGTCCTGGGTGTCCTTTACACCCCCTTCTCATACCAGCAGTATAACGAACATCACATGCTGCAGAGAGGGTTATTAATCACAAAAAAAAAAAAAAACAAAAACACAAAAAACCAAACCACAAAACAATCAAAAAAACCCCAAACCACCAAATGAGCTAAATGAGGGGAAATAAATTGAGCAATGCTACAGCATCCCTTAACTGAGAGGATTCCTGTGCCAACCTAGGTAAACCTCTCCTGGCAAACAGAGCTTAGAGAAGACCTCCTAGCACTGGGAAGGTAGAGGCACAGGTGAGCCCACACCTGGAATATTGCAGACAGTTTTGGGCCCCTCACTACAAGAAGGACATTGGGGTTCTGAAATGTGTCCAGAGGAGGGCAACAAAGGTGCTGAAGGGTTTGGAGCACAAGTCATGTGAGGAGTGGCTGAGAGAACAGGGGTGGTTTAGCCTGGAGGAGGCTTTATCACTCTCTACAACTACCTGAAAGGAGGTTCTATTAAGGATGGGATTGGTCTCTTCTCACAAGTAACAAGTGATAGGATGAGAGGAAATAGCTTCAAATTGTGCTAAGGGAGGTTTAGATTGGATAGTAGGAAAAACTTCACTGAAAGCATGGCCAAGCACTGGAACAGGCTGCCCAGGGAAGTGGCTGAGTCATCACCCCTGGGGGTGTTTAAAAGGTGCTTGGTGACATTAGTAGTAGTGTTCCTGGTGGTGTAAGGTTTACAGTTGGACTTGATGATATTAAAGGTCTTCTCCAACCTAAATAATTCTGTGGCTCCATGAATGCAGTCATTACTCAACATCTGCACAAAGGCACAAGCCTGCTCCGTCACTCATCTCCCCGGTAACTAATTCTTTGATCGATGCCACCTATTTTTGAGAGATGAGTCCATGTGACCAGAACATTATGGTTGGATCAGATCATCCAGCTCCACAGGTGCCTGCAGTGTAGGTGTCTACCGATGTCTGTGCTACCCAGCTATGACTCCTTTTGCAATAAACAGGAGTAAATAATTAAAAGGTGCAGTTCACTAGCCTCGAGTAGGCATCTAAATTCAGTCTGCTGAGCTATACCCTCGAGCTGTCTGTTTCTCTCCTCCACAGAATGAAGCATTTGTTGGTTTCAAAGCAATAACTTTCATGAAAGAGTGCCAATGAACTATTTGGAGAAGGAACCGGAGTCAGGGGGTCTGGCAGAGGCCAGCCACAGCTGTGGTCATTCATCCCAGGAGCGCTGCATGCAAAGTATTCAGTGATCCTTCACTGGAAGACACAATTCCAGATCCCATATTGTTGCAGCCCATCAAAAGTATAACCTTCTCCAAGCCAAGATACCACAGTCAAGTTTGTCCATAGCACTCTATTTCCTTTTTTTGACAGAAGGATTATTTTATGCTGAATCAAAAAAAAAAAAAAAAAATCCACTGTCCCGCAGGAGTTTCATGCTACAGTATCATCTCACATCTTCCTGTTTTTCACTCCTTTTCTCCAAGGCAATATCTCAGAGGTCATCTGGAACTTTAGTCCTCCTAAGAAGAAAGCAAACACCTGCTTGAGCCTTTATGTGCATGCACTGAAAGCATGATTTTATGTCATATTTCCAGTGATTATGGCTGTACTGGCTTTCCTGACTTCCCATCACATGAGCAAGTCCAAACTGCTCCAAAGAAGCTTATGCAAGTGCTGGGTCAGGAGAGGGTAGAAAGAAGACTGAAGAGGAGTCCAGGTACACGGGTACAAAGCACGGCATGTAGCAGGACTGGTCAAAGGCTCCCCTTATCTGCCCTAGACCAACCTCACACTCCTTGGCTTTCTCATAGCCTCAACTCAATGGCATAGTTATGGGGGTACCCCCATTGTCCTCCATAGTCCCACACCCTGCACCAACACTTCTCACTGTGTTAGATCCAAATGGGTCCACTGCAGACCAGACCAGCTGTTTGGGTCTGAGGTGATTTTAAAAAGGGGGAAGGTCTTTGCAAAGAAGTACTGGAGAGGGCAGTTCAGCTTTTACCCTACTGTCATCTGCCTCTAGATACAAGAAACTATCAGCAGGAGAGGAAAGCCCCACAGAAGATGGATCAAGGATTTTCAGTTTCCTCTGAGTTCTAAGTGTCCCTCCAGGTACAATTTTTCTAGTTCAAGATTTACATCCAAATTATGGAGCCCACCTTCCTGACACATGCCTTTTCCCACACCTAATGGCAACACATCCCTCCCCTCTCTGCACCTTCACATTTCTCATCATCATCACCTCAGCTGCCATATCAAGTCTCACTTCTAATAGGTCTTTGTCTTAAAAAAATTGCGGTATATCAATGCTGGGGCATTCAAAATCCAATGCAGTATATCAATGCTGGGATACCAGCTTTTTCCAGAAGACACCACACAGGGTATTTAATCACATCTTCTCTTCCCTAATGTGACTCGGGTACTGCTAAACACCGCGTTGAACACTTTCTTCTTTAAAAAGACAGCAGCTGAACGCAGATGAGGGTCATACACCTCCTCACTGCTTGCATTTACAGCTCATGCAAGTTATTTTGGTGCAGGAGGAGAACCTGACGTCACCACTGCCAACTGTTCCTTCAACATCCAGGTTGTCAATACTGCAACATGCAGCACAAACAAACGCAGTAAACCGTTACTTAAACTCAATCCATCTACTATCCTAGACACAATAATTTACACCTATTTCCACACTGCAGCCATTGTTTACAGGACCCCCAATTCCTGGTCACACACCTCCTGAGGAGGTGCCTCTTGTTTCTGCAGCCCTTTTCCCTGTCAGACCCATCTGCTGATAAAAGTTACCTCTCAGGTCATCCAGTATTCTTGTTAATAGTTCATATGGTGAGTGGCTTCCCATTTTCCCAGAACATTTTCATGTGAATAGGGGGTCACAGTTCAATGTCTGTCCTTTGTAAGTTGTGCTATTACCCTCCAAAATCTCAATTCACATTGTCACAGAGGTAACAGCTAGAAGATAGCAGAGATCTGGATTCAAAGTTACACTGAGTTTGACACTGATGTGAATATGGAGCATGGTAGGGTCAAGGTAAAATAGACTATGCAAAACCAGGTTATTTGGGCAGGGCAGCTACCTTTTTGGTCACAGAGAGAAATTAATCTTCAAACCTTCCTTTGGTTTGGGAAGCAGTGCTACAACAAGAGAGATCCCAAAGCACTTGGACTTTGGAGTCTGAGAGCAGCATGCACACTATCTCCCTTTAGAAATTGGGGAAAGAGTAGCTGGAGAACTACAAGCCAGCAAGCCTGGCTTGAACAAACTATCTACTTTCCTTTTCTGTGAGGGCAAGTAGCCTAGTGGATAGGTACTTTGGCAAAGAAATGCATATTTTTTTATTAAAGAAGGTACCTGCACACACTTCCTACTTTTCTTTTAATTAAAGGTTGGGACACTTGAGTTGCCTCCAAACATCCTGCCTTCACATTCCTCTCCAGACCGGGTAAACAGGAAATCTTGCATAATTGTCAATGTGCCTTGTACTAGTTTGACACTGACACGGTGCCAGAGCCTTCAACACCTTTGTTCTTCAGAACCCCCAGCAGCTTAATTACTATTGGAATTATGACTAGAGAAGAAAAACAACAGCCCAGTTGTTGATCAAACATTGGAATGAGCTGAACGTTTTATTTCTCAAACAAGTTGCCTTTGTGCTTCTTTATGTGTTCACCTCCCTTCCAGGTCAAGGTAGGAGGAAAGCAGAGAGATAGACTGAGGGCCTCTATCCACTTTACCAACTATAGGTTCAAGTACAGTAGCAAAGTGCTTGCTAATGACCTAAATTAATTATGACCTAAATTCATTACCAAGAATAATTGCCAAAAAGTATCTAATGTGGGTTTCACAGTAGACCTTGGGTAACTGCACAGAAAAAATGCACTTTGGAAAATTCTGCTAGATGGATAAGTATGTTCAACAGTGCTTAGTGAGTAAGGTTCCCTTCTTGGACCGCCAGAGCTCAAATTTCGTTCCAGACTGTGGCCCAGTTCAACTGGAGGAGCCAAATATACCACCTACCTTGCCCACATCACATCCTCCTTGAATATGGGTGGGACATTGCCCTGGAACATGTGTCTTGGCATGCCTGATCAGAGTGCAGAACCAGATCTCCTGTTTGTCAGTATGCCAGAGGGCTACCACATAAGAGAGTTGGCCATTAAAGTTATTTTAAAAGGAAGAAATCAACCCAGCTTGGTTCTTTCAAAAGTTCTATGAGACACCTCTGGCCATGAGAGGGATGCTGGTTCTAGAGAAAACAGTTAATTCTAGGGAAACCTGGATACTGCCCCATGGAGACTGTGTTTACCATGTCTGAATAGCTAAACCACAGTTTCTCTGCTCCTCCGTGCGTAGGTTATTGTGGGGTGTTCTCCTCCTGAAACACGCTCATAGCACAGGCTGGCTGAGGGCTAGCTCAAGGCCTGAAAAGCAGTGGTGTAAGGGCCAAATACCTCAGAGAAAGACCCTGAAATACCTGGTCTGGTAAATGATGTTATTAACCTCTTTGTAGTATCACAAAGTGTCATCCATAAGGATCAGAAAATTCATTATACTCTATGTATCCTTCCAGGCAGTAAAAAGATACCAAATTGAAACCAAAGGCTAGATTTTGCTGGATATCTGCAGGTCTTAAGCACTCTCAAATAATTAAAGTAAGGCTTTCCCTAGAAAAATGCAAACAACAACAAAAGAATGCAAACCAAAAATTCCCTGGAGAAATACAAACAACAGACAGAGATAAGAGTTGATTCAATGAGGAGTAGCTGCATGTGCACTAGGCTTTTTCTAAAAACAGATTCTGGAGCTCTCCCCAAGATCAGATAGACCCCCACAGAACTGTATCCTCCAACAGGACAGAAGCTGCTGCCCCAGCTTGGGCCAAAAGGATCACAATTGTTCAGTGAATCCAGCTCACTGGCTCATTATTGAAATAGCCTCTTAAAGTCCACCTTGACATCATGTTTTCTGCTCTGCCGAAGTACCATCAGCACCAGGAGATCGTAAAGTTGTAGGAGACAAGGATAGTCTTGTCCAGGCTCAGGTTTGGAACAGAGAAGGTTCAGTTTGGGTATTAGGAAAAATTTCTTCACTCAAAGAGTGGTGAAGCATTGCAACAGGCTGCCCAGGGAGGTGGTGGAATCGCCATCTCCAGGGCTGTTCAAAAAACAGGTGGATGTGGTGCTTTGGGAGCTGGTTTGGAGATTACAGTGATGTAGGGCTGATGGTTGCACCTGATGATCTTGAAGGTCTTTTCCAACCTTGATGAAAATATGATTCTATGATTCTACAAACCCCAGGAAAAACAGAGGGACCCACTCTGTGGAGCAATCTGTTTTTACACAGGGCAAAAGGAGAGAAAGACTTGAAACAGGAAAGGAAGAGCAATGTAAGGGAAATAAGAAGGTGAAGACATGCAGGCAATAAGAAAGTATGTAGAGCAGAGGGAAGTTCACAGCTTGTTTGTACCCTGACTGTGTGTGGTCACTCATCATTTTCATAGTAAAAAAAAAAAATTAAAAATACGTAAGCATATTTTAAATATGGTCACGTAGTTTATTTTCAACAGCATAAATGGTGTTGCAAAGAAAACAGAATTCATGACAAGGCAAAAGGAAACAGACTAGCAAGGTTGTAAAAGTGATCTAGGTTTAACAAATAAGTATGATCACCAAGGAATCACCTTGAGGGAGTCCCACAGCAGAAAAGTCCAGTTCATGACAATACTCTTAAAATACTTATTAAAATCTGCCATATTATTGCTGATTCATCAATGGAACATGAAAAGATAAATCAGAAATCCTATTCTGCTTTGGGAACCACACAGACCTCAAAAATCTCAGAGCTGGTTATCAGAAACTTCAGGAGACTAAGCTCAGGCTTGAAGCCATTTGCAGAAAGTCACAAGAGCTATGGAGGTGTAACACAGATTGACTTTACCTCTCTAACCTATTGCACCAAGCCACAGGCCCACAGAAGAAGGAATATCTTCAGTTCCAAACAAGGACACGCCCAAATGTGGGTTCAGAAATCCTCGCACAGATAAATACTGTACTTCATTGGAATTCTCCTTGTCCATGTTACCACAAGATGCAAACATTTCTTCTTTATTATTCAGCATCAGTGCTCAAGCAGCATAAAAATTCTGTGGGATCCCTTTCACACCCAGGCCTGTTATCTGTGTTAAAACAAAACAAAAGAGAAGGAGCGGATACAGCTCCGTCTGAGTGCAACAAAAACATTCAAATGTTGTGCTGCAAATATTGTAGCAACCTGCCCCTACGTGGGGCAGTCCCCTACTCCAAGAGCAGCCTCAAATAGTTGATCACTGAGTTTTTAAGATAAGAAACCTTAAGATTACAAAGCACTACTCAAGAATTTTTCTCATTTAAGCATTACCTGTGACCCTTACCTGTGAGTCCTAATCTCCATACAAACCAAATAAGTCGTAGCAACTTTTAATGTGCTTTGCCCATGCAAGACAAATGGGACTTTGGAAAATACTCAGAAAGTACTTTAGAAATTAATAAGTCCCTTCAGAGCTGGAGAAATGGGGAACAGAGATAAAAAAGGCAAGGCTCATAATGACCTTTTGGTATTTAAATTTCCTGTCAGGTCCTAAATTCTGCTGCTTGAGAAATCCATCGATTCTCAGCCACAGGATATCAGCTCCAAGCATTGCTTTCAACTAGAAGGTCCTAGATCCCAGATTAGATCCCAGACCTCTTGGACCATGTTTTCATCCTATTGCCAAACTGATAATACCGTTTGAGGTCTGGGTATGGGTGTTTTAACTCTCACTTACAACCCTTCCTTTTCATGCTGTGGTCAGCTTTCAGGGAATGATGCAAAGTGCTGATTGAGAATGGCATTTTATTCTCCTGATGTACTTCTTACTAAATGACTGAAAAAATGAAGAGAGAAAGAGGTTTGATATTCAAGCCCTGGACAAAAGCGTGGATTATTAGTTACTCAGTTTGTAGCACCCACGCTTAACAGATTAAAAAAATAAGTCTCAAATGTTTTGGGATTAGGATGGAAAGCTCTGCCCTGGTGAATTTAAGCATTTCATTTTTAAAGGAGCAATCTGTGTTGTAGATATTTATATACCCTGGTGCAATTAAAAAATTAGAATTAAGGGAGTGTAATTTCCAAATCTTATGGAAATATAGTAAGCGATAGGAGTAGGACCCAACTCCTTCCAGTGTGTTAGATTATGCTCTACAGAGCAAATCCTGATCCACTGGCTACCATCAGATCCCATCTGGGTACGAGGCTTCAGCTAAACAACGTACCAATACTTTTACTAGAAATTTCTCCAAATCTTCTTTCCAAACACATGAGCAACTGAGCAAAAGCACCTGTGGCAAGCTGCAGGACGACCAACACATCAGGTGAGTGGGATGGTGCAGGGGTCAGCCCCTCGTTCCCAGAATAGGGGATTTGGCAGGTCTGATGTATAAAAAGGAAGAAAATCTGCTCACCTTGAAAATCTCTCCTGCGTGAGGTTCCTTGGCTAAGGTGGCCTCGTCCAGTCCATCATACGCAGAAGTCACATACATTTCTGAGTAGTCTTTTCCACCAAAGCAGCAAGAGGTGATCCTCGGGGTTGGCAGCCTCACAGTTTGGATTCTTTTTCCTGGGAAAAAAGGACAGTTGTTTCCTAGTGTACACTTCCTAAGCAGCACATGAATGCTGCCGGCATGTGGCACAGATGTGGCATTTACTCAGAAGATATCTCCCCTTCAGACAGAGGCCATATGCTACAGGAAAGTTTGAGGGAAAAGCTTATTCTTTCTAGCTGCCTCATATCTAACCATTTGTCAGCTCTCCCCTACATCTGCGAGGCTTCATTTCCTTTTCTCGAAACCAAACAGTAAAGTATTTGAAGCCAGGAAGGGCAAAAACACCCCGGCCTGAGCCAGCTGCCATTCCCTAACAGTGTTTCTCAGTTAAACTTTTCAATGCTGACAATGTTTTCATTTTTAATGGCAGATTTATGTTTCTCACAGTAGATGTGCAGTGGGTTATTTTGGTTTAGGTTGGTTTTTTTGAGTGGCACTATTAAGATGCAGGTGTGCTGCATCAGCAAACTGTGGGACCAGGGGTGCTCAATTCTGGGAGGCAGCATGGGCAGCAGTGCTCCATGGGATGGGGGCCCACAACCACTGATGTTTATAGAGTCATACTATCTGTAAGATTGGAAAAGACCACTAAGATCATCAAGTCCAACTACATGTCTAGTACCACCATGTCAACTCAACCATGTGCTGGAGTGCCACATGTACACATTTTTTTAACCTTCAGGGACTCCACCACCTCTCTGGGTAGCCTGTTCCAATGCCTGACCACTCTTTCAGTGTAGAAGTTTTTCCTAATATCCAATCTAAACTTCCTCTGATGCAACCTGAGACTATTTCCTCTCATTTTATCACCTGTTACTTGGGAGAAGAGACCAACCCCCACCTCAACAAAACCTCCTTTCAGCTAGTTGTAGAGAGCAATAAGGTCTCCCCTCAGCCTTCTCTTCTCCAGACTAAACAACCTCAGTTCTCTCAGCTACTACTCATAAGACTTGTGCTCCAGACTCTTCACCAGCTTTGTTGCCCTTCTTTGGATCCGGTCCAGCATCTCAGTGTCCTACTTTTAGTGAGTGGCCCAGTGGTTATGGCAACCCATGGCTTGGAGATGGCAATAAATAAAATCTTCTTATCTCACCTTCAAACCATTCCTCATGGCTGCCTTTCCTCTCGCATGTGTGGCACGTAGGTGACACTCAATATGGATGTGCTGGTGGAGACCTTACCTGTCTCTGGGTCTATACGAATGACTCTCCCACCATCAATACAGGCCACCCAGAGCTTCCCTTCTGCATCAATGCACATCCCGTCAGGCATTTGCTCCTCCTTTTCTAGGTGGTACAGAAGTCTGGGGCAGGCTGCAGGGAGAGTTGCAAAGCTGGTGTTACGTGGGCTGGAACCAGTTCTTTATCAGATCCCAATCTAACATCTTCCATCCTCTTGGAAACAGATAAGTTCATTTTCTGTGACAAAGATGTGCTGTGAAATGTATATTATGTACACATTTAGCAGATACACTAAGTTAGCCTGGCAGAAACAAGTCCCCAGTAGAACCACTGCGGGTTGGGACTGTACTGAATTTGGGTTCCTATTATTTTATCAAGGAAAGGAACAAAATGCCTCTGTCCCTCTTGTTAACCTGCTATCTGACTGCCATAATACAACTGCCAAAAATGCAATAATTTTTCCCAGACTTTCATTGCTCATGGCAGCCCAGACGTCTTTATGAGCATTACATCAGGTAAGTAATGACTTGAATTTAAATGCTGGTAATCATCTCTCATAGGTAAAGATCAAGAACTTTACTTATTTTAATGGCTAGTCAAGCTACCAGTTTTGCTTAAGCCTGGATACCAACTGCTGGCAGTCTGGGCTGCAGCACAGACAGGTCAGTGGGCACAGACCATGGAGCAGTGCTCACGGGCAGCACTCTGCCTGCTCTGACCCAGCGCCCTTACAGCCATTACTTCACTCAAAAACAGATGGTCACCAGCATAAAGCCACAGCCAGGAAACTCAAACCTGTTACGTTTGTGTATCTGGGGAAGAAAAAGTAGCATTAAATCTTGTTTAGAAATCTTATCTGTGAAAATCTCTAGAAATAGATTTCTCAGCAAAATTGACTCTGAGTAAGTGTAATAATTTGTACGATTTTCACCCATGACTGCACAAAATCCACACTGATTAGAGTAAAAAAGGTGGTTCAGCCATTTAAATTCCCAGGGAGTAAAACGGGTCGATACAGCACAAAAATATTTCACCGAGGCTTGAAATGTGGTTGCCTCCGTTTTGCTTGCACTTACATTTCCTTTTTGCAGATATTATAATAAAAAACCCCACTTCCTAGAAAGTGAATTTAAGTGAAATTTGCCAAATATCTGAAGGTGATTTTAACTTTGGAATGGAAAGACTTTAGTCACAACGTCGACTTGACTCTGTAAAAACATTTATGTGATATTAGACGCATGCAAATTCTGGATTTGCGCTTCTGGAGCCACTGCTATCACAGCACTCCAGTAGGTGGCACTCAGGAATAAATAACATCCTATAAACTCATTCTGGCTCTGCAGTATAAATGGCCTCTTCCCTGCAACTCCTTGAACGGGTCTAAATAGAAGCCATCTCTATCCAGAGGCAAGTTGAAGGATGTTTGTCAAAGGTTTGCTCACTGAATACACCTGGTTTCCAATTAAACATGAGGAAAATCATGATCAGCCTGCTGTCGAGCTGTAGCAGAGGATGTGAGATCTGCCAAATAAATCACTGCACATTACACGCCCAGGTCTTGCCGCAGAACGGGTAATACCACGACTTGTCATGGAATTCAGAGAAGCACATGTACCGATCTTTCCAGTGTGCACATCATAGCTGAAGGCATGCACGGCATATGTCAGGCTGTCGATGTGAAAGAAGGTCCTGTGGTCCAGGGACCAGTCCAGACCATTGGAGATGTCCACCTGGTCTAACTGCTTTATTACCGAATGGTCGGGGAAGAGGGTATAGAGAGCGCCTTGACGCCTCGCTCGGACCCCCGGCTCAGTCTCTTCAGCCATCGTACCTGAAATGGAAATGGGACCATCCATCGGAAAGTAGGAACTTGCTGCTCATGCTTTATCAAAAAGCCCCCCTAAGTGTTGCTGAGAGGTCCTAGGAAGACATAGACTAACCAGGTCCCATCAGATTGATGAGAAAGAGGAAAAGCAGCACTTCAGGAACACTTCTCCCTGTGGAGATGATCCCAGCCAATGAAAGAATGAGGTTTTGCGTTGCCACGATGTTTAAGCCATAGACTCCATGGACCCAAGGGAGCAGCACAGCACACTGGGGCTGAGGTTTTGCTCACAGCAAAAGCCAAGATATGGGCAAGAATTATGTGCTCTTTTTGTTGTTGCTCTTTGTGGGCCACTTTTGTCATTTAAACAGGCACTGACCTTAAAATACAGGTGCTGTAAATCTCAGTTGTCTCACAACCACGTGGGCAATACCCCAGAAGAAAATATTTTTTGTGATGAATTTATGTCTCCGTGCTGCTCTCATTATTTACTTTGTGATTCTCCCTTCTCCAGAAAGGGCAGAGCTCTTCAGCAACAGGTTGGGAAGCAATTGAGGGGGCATTTATGCCACCTTCTAGATGTGACAGACTGTCTCCATCGGCCTTCCCTTTTAGAAAACCTCATGAGCTTGTTTTACAATGCTTGGCCACGCCCCTGGCTGAAAGCATTGATCTGCCATGCACAGCTAGGAATGGGTGTGAAAGGCAGACTCTTTCCCTCTTACTCTTGCCTTTAGCTCTAGTGACATGTCAGCCCACGAGTCAAAAGAATTCTCTGGTCTTTGGCAAATTTGAAACAAGAGGAAGAGTCTGACTGGCAAAACAGATATGAAACCATTTTCTCTCCCACCTGTCACTCTCTACTTTCAGTGTGCATTGCTGTGCCTTGCTCACCATTTCTACAGGAGGAGAAAAAGGACTAGGGGCTCCTGGCTACATTCCAACCAGTGAAAAAAGTCCTTCTTGCCTTCAGGAGGCTATGGATCTCTCCCAACTTCCCTGTTGCCCATGGCTGACCACGGGGGAGGCAGTATGCATAATAGATGAACCCCAGCTCATCTTCTGCTCTAGGAGCTACATCCTTCTGTAGACCTCCAGCATCTTTCCCACCTGCTTGAACCTCGTGTAGGCAGGAGGTTTGAAAAATACCGTCTGCCACGTAGACGTGGAGCTGTCTTGCCAGACAGCCCTTGATGACAGTCTCTGCCAGAGGATGTAGGATCCCTTCTCCTCCTCTGTCAGGCAGTAACCGAGCAGAGCATTTGCAAGACACCTCATGCTCTCAACAGTGGTTTTAGTGGGGAACTCAACAGAGGAACTGAGAACACAGACTAAAACGCACAGAATAAAACATGCGGTAATTAGTTCCTCTTTTCTTCAGCAAAAATTTCTGCCAAGAACTTACCAGCAAAAAACCTCCCCTTTGGATCGACTTTCCCATCATTAAACCTGTTGTTGGGTTTATCCTGCTCAAGCTCAAGGATGGTGGTGACTTCCTGGTTATCCCAGTCCAGAAAGGCAAACCTGGTCCCCAGGGCGATGACATAGCCTCCACACTGCCGCAACGCCACTGAGCCAACGCGGGCATCTGTGGGCGAGAAGGAATGTGAGGTTGCAAGAAGCTCCAGAGCCATCAGTCAGCCCTACTGCTCCCCACCTCACTGAGGACATCTGGGCTTGACTGGGACATCCTGAGCCGGAAAGACAGAGATGATGCTAAGATTCTTCTCCCCTGGGATGGTTAGACCATCTTGCTGGCTTTGTGTTCCTAAGGTCTTTTTCACCTTCTTGGGAGACAGTACCTTTTCCTCTGCAGGTCCCAAACAAAATATGCCTTCCCATTTGGGCCTAGAAAGGGCAACATTCGTATGTCCCTTCACACCTGAGCCCAGTCAGGGTTCTCAGGCTGCACTGTGCTCAGCAACATGTCATGGGAGGAGAGGACATGTGGCCCCATGGAAAGTAAGGGAAACCACTGTGCTGGGGGACTCCTTCTCAGAAGGATGGCCGGGATAGACACAGAAGGCTCCCAGGACAAAGCAGTGTGTACAGATACTTACCCACAGAGACTCTCTGCACCTCGTTGGTGAGAGGGCTCCAGCGGCAAACTTTCTGTGAGTTAATGTCTACATAGACAAGTGCGTTCTCCCTTTCTTCCCAGACTGGGCACTCTCCCATCCTATTCTTCTCCTTCACAATGGATTCAATTCTGATGGAGGAGGACATGGTCTGAGGAGAAGAGTTGATAACAGATTTAATGAGAACCTCTTGTTGCATGTTTTTTTCATGCCTACAATGCTTAAAAGCAGAGTTTGTAAATGGCAAAACCCTCCAAATCCAATATGACAGAGTCATTTAGGAGGTTTCTGTGACGTTTCCATGGCCTCATGGCTGGAACTAAGCTTGAGACACCAAGGCTTCTCCTTGGCAAACCTTTACAAGGTGAGAGACTTTAAACCAGAGCTGCTGCTAAGGCACCTGCTCCAGGCAAGGGAGTGCTGGGGGCTCAGCCCTGAGGTGGGGTCAAGCTGTTGGCTGGAGATTAATGGTCCCAAGGGTCCGCGAGACCATGAGGAGAGACGAGTGGGCAGCAGCACCAATGGGTCAGAAGCCTTTCTATGGAAAAAAAAAGGCTCTGCCTAACAAAAACAGCTGCACTGACTCGCTCCACAGGGAGATGTGTACACACCCATAATGGAGAGCGCAGCTTGGCACTGAGGAGGCCACTGCAGACAGAATCTCAGAATTGTAGGTGTTGGAAGGAACCTCCAGAGATCATTGAGTCCAACCCCCAACAGACCAAGCGCCTGTTCCCACACCGAGACAGTGTGAATATGCAAACACCAGGGAAGGCTCCTGCCTTTGAAATCCTGCTGCTTTGTTTTCCCTCCAAGCGTTTCATCTTCATCGGCCCCCTCACCGCCCCAGTCAGGGCTCTAACCCCTGCCACAGACTCCAAATTTCACCCTATGCCAGTTTGCAGGGCTTAATTACCCCAGTTGCTGCTCCAGGGGCAAAGTCACCTATGAAGATCTCATCCTGGCCACCTGCTCCTGCTTCAGCTGCTCCATGCTTCAGCTGCTCAGTCCCCCCTGCAGCCCTGTCTCTCACGTTTACTTTAGAGCCTGTTGATGGCCTCCAAAGTGGGTAGTTCCACCCGGGGCCTGCCCTGGCCTTGCTGTGGTGTGGGGTGTGAGCAATAAGCTCCACCATCCAGCTCCTACAACAGAAAGGAGCCTATTCCTTGCCTCAGTCACCGCTCATGGAGACGAGAGGCCTCTGCTACACCTGCTGGCCTCAGCACATTTTTTTCCACAGATGGGAGAGAGATTTCTTGGGAGGCAGCCAGTCCCTGACATAACCCTATTCCTAGGATTACTGTCTTCAGGAGGGTATTGTTTCCTAGTAGGTGAGCTGGTGATAAGGTTTACAGATAATTAATTAGCACTAATATGCTTCAAAGTATGTGGCAAGAGCCAGTAATCACCGTGAGTTGAAACGCCAGGGCCGGGGAGTACCAGGGATCTTCCCTGCTCCCTGTCCCCAGCCATGTATGGCAAGGAGGCACGCAGCCCAGGCAAGGTCCTAACAACCCACTTATCAAGTACATCCTTCTGCCTTCCATGAAAAATGGTCTCGAGAGGCCAGGCAGCGACCTGCTTCAAGAGCACAGAAAGGTACAGGCAAACAGCATCAGTCTGAAGTGTAAATGAGGATATGCAGCGAAATGCCTCCTAAAACCTGTTAAGCCGTGCTCAAGCTGGAGGAGTGAGTTTCTCTTGGGCTAAAGTTTTGTGTCATGTGGCTGCTGCATTGAGACCTGAGTCGTGGAGACTGCATGCTGACTTTATAGTATTGTGGTCTGGAAACACTGAGCTGCTCTCGCCCCACAGGAAGACGGGGTTCAGCAGCACCCTGGCATCTGTGCAGCTCCCACAGCGGCAGAAAGTCACCAGACGTGCGGCAGCTGCTGGGTATTTGTCACATCAGTTGTTTCGTTGATCCAACCAAGCGTTATTAAACCTTTCTCTTCCCACCAGCAATCCTTTCACTTACTGCCCCTTCTCCAGCTTCTGCAGCAACAAAACGGGCCTGGCAGATAAACCACGTCATAATACTGATTCACAGACCCGTCCTGCGTGAGGAGTATGCAATCACACCACTGATTTCACAAAGCACAGGCAGGGAAGAACCCAACCTGCCTGCACCAGCTGACAGCTTGCCCCTCTCACATCCCCACTCCGATGCTGTGGAGACCTGCCCTGTCCCACAGAGCCTCAGCGTGCATCTGCCTTCCCCACACTCACATCCAGCCTCAGCCTCTCTCCCCAGCCCCACACCCCCACCCACCCTGAAGAAATTGTTCCCATGTGTCCCTCCAGCTCTGGGTTTTTTTTTCCCAAACAGCTGAACCTTGTGGCTCAAATCCCTCCCCTGACCCGTTTTTAAGAGGAGGGTAACTAGAAAGGAAGATTTGTGCCTTTACAGCTGAGGTTTCTTTAATTTTTCCAAGCAGCTGAAAGCAGAGGCTTTTAACAGAAAAGGCTCATCCAACCTGAAAAAGCAGCACTGCCCTCTGAAAGAGTCCCCACAGCAGGCAGAGATGCAGCTCCTGTGCCCCACTGAACCTGGTGGTCTACCTCCTGTCCCACCCTCCCTGCTGGCATCCCAAGGAGCTACAGAGCAGCAGCATTTCAAAGAACAGAGCATCTCAGAGAAGAAAAAAGTAAAAAGGGAATTGACTCCAAAATGCCAGGCTCAAAACAACCCAGCTTCATCACTCCCAAGGCATCCTGCGTCTGGCAGCTCCTTGCCTGGCACCTCCCACCCTGTCTGATGCAGCACTGACCCATCAGAGATGAGCATGCAGGAGAAAAAGAGTGATTCCAAGCACTGAATCCTGCCACGTTCTCCCCGAACAAAATCCCTGCGGATAAAAACATCATGGTCTCTCTGCTATCCTCTCTGAAATATTTTGTTGGGGTTTGAGCCTCTTGGACTTGTGCCTAAACCCCTCTTAGAGAGTAGAGGCTGACAGGTTGCCAAAATGTTTTCCAAGTCAAACTGTTCATGGCTATCAGAATTTGGAGACCGTACAGAAAAATTTCCTGGTAGGAATGAAAAGGTAATGAACAAACAGCTGAATAGTTATACCAAGCTGGAGGACACCCACGTGAAACTCTGCAGCTCATCACAGCACCACACCTGCTGAAGGAAAATATTGCAAGACCTTGGTTGGTGTCTTCTTTTCCAGCGCTGGTCCCATGAAATCGGCCACCAGTTTTGGCGATAATTAAAAATATGCAAGAGTTGATGTCATTGGCACGGAGCAGGCAGCCTTTCACATTTTGCATTCAGTCAGCAGTCACATGAATGATGAGGCACGGGCCAAAGCCCTTCTGAATGGTCTGGCTCGTGGTGCCAGCAGCAGAACATGTGATAGGGAAAAATCCTTGCTCAGTGTTTTCCTTATGTCCTGAGAGCAGCACGAGAGGGAAACTGACTGTTGCACCATTCCGTCGGCCCGAGGGCTAGCCCAGTCTTTCCAATCGCCCAGCCTTCCAGTCTCAGGTGATAAAACCGGGAGGTTGCTGAAAGATGCAGGGGAGGGTTTCGTTTTACGAGTCACTTTGAACAATAAGGAAAGAATACTGTTGTGATTCAGGCGTATTACCACTGTTAAGACTTGGCTCCTGATCCCGACCGTGCCACAACCTTCCTCCGCATAAAGTCACCTCCTCGTCTCACTGGGCTCCACGCCTGGAACACTGCAAAGTGTGGTCCCCGCCTCAGCGGAGGGCTGTGAGCTGCTGCCGGCAGCAAGCCCTGGGATGGGCTTTACCTCTACGATTGCCACTGATACCGCAGGACGATGATACCTTGCTTGGCTTTTAAGATCTTTTTCTCTTTTTTCTCCTTATCTGTCATCTGCCATTTTCTTTGTTTGTGGGAGGCAAAGGTGGAAGATGCCAAGTGCCTTCTCCCACCCAACCCTGCTCAGCCAAGGTAGGTGATGGTGGGTCCTGTCACTGATGGTGGGTTCTGCAGGGTGGGGACAAGGGCAGGCTTGCTGTGGGAACAGAGTCCAAGCCAAGCAGCGAGGGCAGAGCCACCACCAGCATCTTGGTGACAGGGCACCTCTTTGGGTCCTGCCTGCTGCAGCAAGGCAGAGAGGTGGGAGGCAGGTTACTGCTGGTGGTCACTGACCCCACCACACTCAGCAAGAGCAGCAGCCATCGGTGACAAATCGGCCCCAAACCAACAACATGCAAGAGCAATGCTTCATTCATGCAAGACTTTAATGAATGTTTTAATTTGATGTTCAAATGATTCACGGGATGAACATTCTTTCTCCCAGATAAGCAAATAGCCTAGATAGACCTAGTATTATCCTATCGTAGCCCACATCAATCCAAGTTTGGAGACTAACAAATTACAGCCCTAAGCCAGAGGCAAATTCAAACATTTCTAACAAAAAAGCCAGTAATGTTTCCAAGTGAAACTGCTGCCAAAGTCGCTGCATTACAATGTGGCTGTGTGTGTCTTGAGGACCCTTCTCAGCCTCCCAGCACAAGGCATCAGCTCCATCTCATTTCAGCACAAACCCTCGGTGGTCTCTCCTTACTCTCACAACATTATTCACATTACTCTCTGCTTTCCAGTAACTTTGAAGGGAGGTTCCTCCCCACCCCCATCAGCATTTTCAGCTGGAAGACATATTTGAAAGGAAAATTCTCTTTACAGTGATTTTAACTGCTTTCATTTAAAGAGAAAAGCAACCAGTTCTCAGCTGCAGACAAAGTGACACTTTTCTTTTTTCTGCAAAATATTTCCAAAGACATTTTTTCTAAAGGAAATTTGACAGAGAAACAATGTTCTCCATTCATCTCTTTTCTTCTGATGTCTTGACTGACTTCCCCACCACAGGCTGTAGCAAAGTAAAATCAAGTCATGCAGAGGGACAGAGCATTCACCTCTCCAAAGCTTAAAAAAAACCCCAAACCAACCAATAAAACATCTGCTGCTTTCCTGGTGAGCAGCTCAGGTGCCAGATCATTGGCAGAGCTAGGCAGGATGGCAGCCAGGAAAACACTTCCAGAGGACACCTCTCTCATTAAGTAGGGGGGGCTGCAAATGCTCTGGGGACACCCCTGCTGCATTTTGCCTGTGCCACTGACTTACAGACTTCCATCACAGTCCTACCAGATTTCCCACGCTCGCGTACTGTTTCAACATGCCCCGTGACTACCCTTCTGGAGGTGGGTGACCTCAGGAGAAGACACATCTCCAAGGTTTTGCGGAGGCTGCCAACGAGTGGTGCAACCCTACAGTAGCAGGTGCGGGTACTTGTTCCTAGCCAGCCCCACCACATAAAGGTCCTACCCCTGCCATGCACTTGGTTTGGGTCTAAGGTCGCTAGGTTGCAAAGCAGAGGTTGATAGCAAAGTTGGCCAAAGGCAGCCACAAACCCCTGTACCTCTGGCTGACACCCCAACACAGTGGCTCTTCCCAGGGTGGCTTCCTCTCTCTTTTCCCCCTGTTTTGATCTCCTCTGATGCAACTCCTACCACTTCTTTTTATAGCCTCTAGTTTTTATCGACATCGTGCAGCTGGGAGAGTGTATCAAGGTGTTAGTGCACCACATATATTGATGTGGTGTTTAAATAATTGTCCATGTCTTCTGTTACCTAGCGGCAGGTGCTCAGACAAAAGTGATGAGTTTGTTCCTGTGGTTCTGCAAATATCTAGTAAATCCATCGCTCCCCCCTGTTTTTTTTTCACCACTCCCCCCATTACACTCGTGTTGCTTACTCCCCTTGAGGGTCCACCCCAGCTTTCACTACTCCAGAAACTCAACTTTGAATATGATTTGATTGTCCCGATCTCTTAAAGTCATTCTTCACCAAGACAGTCATCTTCTGCAGCCATCTCCCTCTTGGAGACAACAACAGACACGATTAAGAGTTAATGAAGACATAGTTATTAAAAACCCTTGATGGGCACAGGTTTAGCTACTCACCCTGGTGATAATCCACTCTACAGCGGTGTCCAAAGGAGAACCCAAGGCTTATCTTCTTGTGGCTTCGCCCTTTTGTAGGACGGGCCTGGTCCCTCCCCACTGCTTGAGATGGGAAGAACTGGAGCTCCCCGGGCAGCCAGTGCCACCTGCTTTTATTTCAGCACAGCTATTTCGCCAGCAAATGATTACTCGAGTTTTCTCTAGCTTGGTTGGGAATAAATAGGCTTCACCTATGACTATAGATTTTGGTCACGAGGGTGAAGAAGCCCTTCAGGGCACAGCAGCTGCTCCTCTGATACAGCCGTTCCTGCCACTGGCTTCTTGCTCAACCCTATTTGAAATCAGTGCAAGTCTTTGATCACCGAGGTGAACGTCATTAATAAGCGAGGGATTAAACAGAAGTCCTAATTGAGGGAACCAGAAACCGCTCAGCTCCAGTTTGCTGGATCTGGCACTTCATCATGGGACCCAAGTCAAAATACGCCGGCAGCACTTGTTTGGGCTCCCCGGGGCCGGGGCGCAGGAAGCAGCTACGGCCTCTGCACTGGAGACTGCGGCGAGACGCGCTCCCAGGGCCTTTCGGCAACATTAAATATACAACTCTCCTGGCAGAGTTGGCTCTTCCTGCTCATGTGATGGCCGTGAAACCAGTGTGGCAAAGCCCGGTGACTGGTCTTACAGAAGGTGGAGGTGGCATTTATTTGGTAAATCTCTACAGCAGCTTATTTTACCTGCTTCTGCTCCCACACTCACAGACACGCGCGTCCCAGACGTCTGCCTAGGGCCATCCACACATGGCATGGAGGATCAGGACCTCCAGCAGGCACTTTCTCCCTGTGTTTCCCTGGTGCCCCTTGTCCAGTAGTGACAAATTAATCTCAGGCCAGATCTTTTGTGCCCACATGAGCTGTTGCTGTTACCTTGCAGTCACAATAACAGAAGATGGGCAGTGGCCCTTTGTTGCACTGGCAATTGCCCTACTGTCATCACACTGGGGTGTGGTATCACAGGTACAAAATCTCACCACGCAGGAACCTCTGCACCACCACAGCCATGGCAGAGGGAGCTTATTTGTGTTTCTATCTACTTATTTTCTGCTGCATCTCCAAGTGTCCATTAGCAACTGACCACAGCAGCCATGTAGCATGATTCCCAAGCTGCAGTTGTCACCACAATCATGAATTCAATGAGATTAGAGCCCTAAAATTTCCCACATTCACCATCTCCCTCCCATAAACTTTCCTTTTATTGAGTTTTGGGGTTACTTTGCAGCACATAAAGCAAATGAAGGATAATGGACACTCAAAAGAACAAGCCCCAGGTTCCTTCACTGACCACCTCACGCTCATCTTGTCCTGAAACAGGGTTGCTTAAACTTCCTCCTTTTCCAGCTGATAAGACAAACCCCTGCATGCTTTTAAGAAGGAAACTGATGACCTACTCACCCATTGGCTCAAAGCAGCATGGATGCCTTGGCGTGGTCCATGGGCCTGGCATCTCCCAAATCACGCCCTGCATACCCAAGGGGCACAGCAGACATGAGCAGACGCAGCAAGTGAAGCCCCCCGCCTCGCCCCCCGTAGCCTTGCAGAGAAGCATCGCCACGACACTGGTTCTTGGAGCACCCTGCAGAGTGCTGGCCCAAAGTTGCCAGCAGAAAAAGGCCACTTGGGGAATAAGCTTGAGGAGGACCTGCCCGTTCCTGCACACATGTAGAAATGGTGGCCAACCGGGGCAACACGGGTCACCCTTTCCTCGTGGGCTGCTCTGGGGAAACTCACTGGTTTCTTTTAAACACAAACGTCTGAGAAGGCCCGATGCTTTCCTGTCATCAGAGATGACCCTGAAACAGGCCAAGATCTTTGGAGGGTGAGCAAAGATACGGTTTTTGATCCCAAAAGTTTAGTTTCATAATTAACAAGATGGCCAACGGAACGACGTGCACTGGGGAGGGATGGATGATCAGCTCCAGCCAGAGTTAACTTCAGCGCAATTGCAGCTGATGCCTTAAAAATGTAATGTATAAAGGAAGCTGTAGGCACACAGTATCAGTGTCAATGTTTCAGCTGTTGGGAACACCATGGCACAAACTATGTGTCAGCTCAAGCGGTGGTAAGACCCCAAATGGATATTTTATGAGGAACTCTAAAAATATCTAAAAGAGATACGAGTGGTTTAATAAATAAATCGAGCATTAAGTTGCAAATGAGACGGGAATAAAAAATACAAGGAAAAATTATTAAAGCATTATTTAATTGTAAAAGAAAGTGAAAATATTCAGTAGTTTATTTGAGTAAGAATCTTTTTAGCACAACAGAAAAAGCACCATCAGGTATTTAAAGTAAGAGTTTAAAGGGGAAATCCATTCCATGTATTCCTCTAGTTTTTTCATTCTTTCCTGGTGAGATAATATAACTATGTTATGGTTTCAAAGAAAAAGATGCTGAACACCAGAGTAAATAAGGCCTTCCAACTTGATTTGCTTACATCAGTCCACTCTAATCCATTCCAAAGAGGGCATATTTAACCTGCAAATGGGTACGGTGGCACTCCTTTCACCCCTAGCCCGGTTATCTGTTAAAACAGAGAGGGAAATTAAAAAAAAAATTAGTGCAATAATTCACTACTATCAGACACTTGCTCTTCTGTCACTAGACATGCTTTAATTGAGAAAAGGACTGTCCCCTTCAACTTGACATCCCATTACATGTAGCAGACAGCTCACAGCCAGGACCTTCAACCTGTGCTCCTGCTCCAAAGCCCAGTAATCACAGGCCAGAGTCCACTTGCCAAAAGCCTCTTCTCAGATACCACTAAGCCTTAATTTTGCAGTTCACAATGTAACCTCTGGATGCACCCATGGCATAGAGCGGGGCTTTAAAACAAATCCCAAAGTGACAAATAATTTAGTTATAATTAACTAGAGAGTAAATAAAAGCACAACTGTGTTGGGAGGGGGAGAAGTAGGAAGAGGTGATGGCATAGAAAAATTGTGGTATCAGCTTTGTTACAACTTTTAAACCCAAATCTCTAAATACACTGTACTTTCTCATCTTGCAACAGGAACCAAAAATACCAACAATAGTTTAACGTGACTGATGTTCTACCACCCTCTTCCTGCTGCCCACCACTCCAACTGGTTTGCTACCTGAAAATGCAGGAGGGAAAAAACAGCCTTCTAAAATGGTAGGAAAAAGTGCCATTCACCTTGAAAATCCCACCAGCCTGTGGTTGCCGCGAAAGCCACTCTTTATCCATCCCATCTCTGGCAGAAGTCACATACATTTCTGAATAATCCTTTCCTCCGAAGCAGCAGGACGTCGTCTTGTCAACGGGAAGTTTCACAGTCTGGAGTCTTTTTCCTGGAGAAAAACATGCATGTTGTTTCCTGTTCGGCTACTTATGACAAGAAATGTAAATAAATGATTGTGAATAACTGGCATGGAGCCAGATGCTCCACGAAAGCAGGTACCAGGGCAGGGGTGGGGGTGCCATGCTGAGTTTCAGCGTACTGATGAGCGCTGTGACAGAGAGAAACCAGACTCCTGTAAACCCCGCTGTTGACGACGTATAATTTGACAAAATTCAGTCTCAGTTATCACAAAGAACTCCCACCCCCAATCCCAGCCTGTCCTCTAATTAAATGCTAACATCCCCAGCACAGACATGCGAATCTGAGCTCATCATCTAGGCTGCCATGCAGCCAATGGAAATGGGGTATAATTCCTCCCTAAAACAGGTCACATGAATCACACCCTAGACCTGCTGACTTCTCTGCTTTTAACTACAGAGGAAGCCTGGAGCAAGCAGCTCCTGTGCAGAGCCCTACTGAGGCGCATCTCGTGCTGCACCTCTACTGCCTCCAGTTAAGGAAGATTAATTCCTAGAAGTTTTTCCCCTGAAATTTGAATAGCCTTTCAAAATGAAGCCTGCATAAAGCAGGGATCATGGGACTTGTCTGAAGCTTACAAGAATCTTAGAGCTACCATAAATAATGCTACACATTCATTATACCAACAAATAGGTACCGCCCTAATGACAGGAGTAAACAGACTGCCTCCAGCCCTAACCCGGAGACTGTTGGGACACCTTACAGCGGAGTTTTATAAAATCCATCCTAATTCTGGGCATAAAGCATAAACCCACCACACCCTTTTTATTTAGCAACGGTTGAATCTGGAAACACTCTAAAGCACACGAGTCTCCTTACAAAAGATGTCGTTTCCCAAAACAAAGTGAGCCTTTGCTTCACTGAGAACCCTGACATGTGAGATGGATACTTGTAAACTGCCCTTTAATCCCCAAATAAACAAAAGTAAATAGAAAGTCAACAGTGGTCAACGTGGTCAAAGAACCTCTTGTATGCAATAGCCAGGGAAGTTTCAGCACTCTGTGATTCCTAGTGTTGTATAACAAGTTTATTTGGCATGCACTTTGACCTGCAATGGCCAAAGCAAATATCTAAATCAAAGTAGGAAAAAAACCAAACAAAACAAAATCAGTGTAATGGCATTGAGACTGCCAGAGATTATTTGCTTGTCTGGTTTCCTGTTACTTCCCCAAGAAGAGCAAATTTTTCAAAATATCTAGAAAACTGGAGAAGTGCTGTCAGTTGGCTGGATGTGACAAGGACCACTATGAATCCCCAGACAACGTTCCTGCCAACTGGCTATAGCGATTACCTAGTCAGCTGTCGGGGAAAGGATTACATGGCTACATGGTGGCTTCTAAAATGATGCAGAGGCCACCCTGGAAACTGGCTGACATCAAGCCTGGGAGAAAATGATCAGGAAAGGCATTCAAAGGGAAAACAACACCCACTGTAGGAGACAAGGTGTGAGCTCCAGAGGCAAGGGAAGAGCCCCTGACTGCACCTGCAGAGTGGTCTCAGCAGGTAACAGCCTGGAAGATATTGTTTACAAAGCTCTAAGACAAGTGACACCTTCCTGGAGGTACAAGAAAATCTGCACCTAGATGTTTTGAAATCCATCTGAAGTATTCACCTATGTTTGGTACCTGCAGGAGAGAGAAGCTTAGCAGGCCTTTCAGGCCCCTGCACAATTGAAGGATATAAAATACATCAATTAGGAAGAAGTATAAAATATTTAAATCCTAGTTACACGACATGACTGTTAAACCAGCGTGTCCCTAGGGAACCGGAAGGTAAGACAAGACTTGGCCACGTCCAAGTCAGAGAGCCCTTTTCAAGTCCAGCTGGATCAGCCATCACAGTGTTTCCCTGTACCACGTCCTGACTATAAAGGCAGCAGCTGCCAAGGCCAGTGAAGCCTAGACCTGAAAAGCTGCTTCATTCTCAACCTCAAGACCTGATTTTGGACAAGACCTCAAACAAACATCCTCACTCTTCCCCCCAAAAATGCAGCCCAAGTTGTGCTATCAGCAAAATCCCGAAAAACCCTCATGTGCTTTAGATGTGCTCTTTATCAGTGCAACTGGCTGACAGCTGTTCAGGCCACACTTAAGAGCTATTGTGCACTGAAAAGAGAGGCTTTCATGAGGTTATCTTCAAACTTGTCTGGGTCATCTCCCTAACCAGTTACAGTTCACTGGGAATTCAGAAAACTGGATTTTTAGACATGACTTTAAAATGGCAGCACAGAGAGGGCTGATAAGCATGAGATATTCACAAAGAAGGTGGCTCTTTTTGACAAGGACACTTGACCTGTGAAGCCACTCACTGCTGTTCACTGTGGGTTCTGGGAGCTTTAGGTGGGCAATGGGAGAAACCCACTGGCTGCTAAGGATAACACGGAAATCACATCTAGCTCTGAAAGGCCCAGAGGTGAGCGTAGCTGGAGGCTGGAAATGCATCAGGGATATGTACTCTGCTTTCCCTGTTCTTACAGTCCCCCTGTGTGTCTGTGTACGGACACCGCTGCCTGTCAGCATTCCCATCAGAAAATACCTCCAGAATGGAGGAGAAATGGGAAAACAAGTGAAAAAACTTATGGCCAAAGAGGAAAAAAGGTGGAAGCAGTGAACCAGAGAGGCAAAATCAGAGTCCACTGCTCCAGAAGGGTATTCAAGGGGCTGGTGGAGGTCACCAAGGAGTGCTCTGCCCACTGAATGGGGTAAGATATGGATCCAGAAACAGGTGCTAGAGATGCTGGCATCTACCAGCTGGAGCTTCCTCTTTGTAGAGTTGGGGGACAGACTGCAGGACAAAAGGAAGTCCCACAAGTTGGCAAGACCTTGGATAGGTACAAATCAAAAGGTGGGCTGAAAAGCACAGCCTGAGCCTCAAGTAAAAGGTTCCAGCAAGGAGAGTCAGAAGCCAGGCTGCAACCTGACCCATCTGGTGCATGTGTGCTCCAGGGTCTGCTCCGTGCTGCAGTGGTGTCATGTGTCAAGGGACGATGGCATCCCTGAACCTGCACCCCCACAAACCCCTTAGATTTCCATTAAGGTTGGACTTTCTAGAGGCCCCAGATGCCACCCAGTGCAGCTGCTCCAATGCTGCATTAAGCAAACCTGTGCTGTCTGGGATCTGTCATAATGAGGCTCCCGTTCTCAGCCCCTGGCCCCTCGCAGACAGCGTGGTTCAGTCCCTCCAAAGTGCTTCACTCCTGTGTTTTACCCAGGCTACATCACGCCTGTCAAACCACCCAAGTCCAAACAAGAGCAGCAGCGAACGGCAAGCTCAGACAATGGGCACGCCTGGCATTACTGTGGGAATGAGACAATGCTGTGGGATTTGTTATTTTTTTTTTATTATTTCAATCACAAAATTGATTGTGTAATAATTTTCTACAAGAAAAATCGTTGCTGGCAGCAGTGACGTGTGGGACTTGTATTAACCTCAGTATGCTGCCCAAAATAATACGCTAAGTTGAAGAAACAAGAGAATGAAATGGCTTAAGTCACCTTTGCCATTTCAGGATTTATTTTCTTCCACATTTTTTATCAAAAAGGAAAACACTGGTCTTAGGTTTGGAGAATGCAAGAGGATGGTATAATGGTAATCTCCTTGGCAACTTTACAATAGAGGCTGGAAATACAGAGGACTTGTTGACAAAGCTAAGTTTGGAGAGCAAGTTGTGTTTTTAAAAAGAGCAGACATACCATTTCTCTGAGGGGAAACTTTCTCATTCTTTGTTTTTTTTTCTTTTTTCTTTTTTTTTTTTTTTTAAACACAGAATTCCAGTCCACCCATTGCAAGAACTCACCTGTCTCAGGGTCAAGACGAATCACTCTGCCACCATCATAACAAGCTACCCAGAGTTTGCCCTCTGTATCAATGCACATCCCATCAGGAATGCTCTCCTCTTTTTCCAGCCTGTACACACTCCTGCGGTTGCCTGCAGGGTAGAAAAAACACAACAAACCTAAGCAAGGCCGTTGTTACCATTTTTATCAGTCGCAGCCCAGTAGAGTTATTATTCTTAATATTGCTTTCAAAAACTGTGCTCAAGTCCTCAGTTCTTTGGTAAGAAAGAAACAGACCAAGTGTGCTGCCCTGTTTGTTTGCAGAGACAGTTGTTTCTCAGTGTGAAAGCCTGTAGATCCATTTCTATCCTCTGAAAGTATAATCCTTTTTTTCTGATGTTCTTTTCTAGTGTAGCACTCATGCTCCCTACTCACAATATTAAATAAATAACTGAATAAATTAATGTTGGTTTATATCTATATTCAGAAAATTTATTACTTGTTTTAAAGGTAGTTTGACTCATTTCAAATATGGGTTTGTTCCAGTCAGAGAACTGGAGACGTTTCAAACAGATTGCTGGAACATGCCAATAATCACTATTCCAACACAAGACTGACCTTCAGATACATAAACTGAGAGTTTATATAAACAGAGAGTTCGAAAAAGCATCGACTTCAAAGGCAGACTGTCGACCTAAAACCAAACACCTCTATATGAACTTTTATCCACTGTTAAAGAAAATTAAAACCAACTTCCCAGCATTGTTTATTTTAATGCTCTGACAACCTCAATCTTTCTCATATGCAGTAATATTTTTAATGAGTTTCCTTTGTGCTCCTGGGGATTGTAAGACTGCCCATGGAAAGAGAGCTAGTGAGCACGGGTGAGAAAGAAGGGAGAACAACCCTGTTTCCTAAAGAAAAATTCAATCAGGACAAGATGCTATACCAAAGAAGACTTTAAATTCACAGTTTTAAAATTAAGTATCAAAATGACTGGGTTCTTTTACAGCAAAATACTGCACTCTGTGCACTCAAAAGCCAATTACTAGTCCAAGTCACTGGAATTTTTATTTTGCCCAAGCTTGTAGAAGCCCTTAAGGGGTTGTTTTGCTTTGTTTTAAATAAACTGGGGGAAGAAAAGGTTTTGAGTTACTGCTTTCCATTTGTTGCTCAGCTTTGTCTGCAGAATCTTCACCTAAGAGCATTTATTTAAAGAAAAAACCAAACAAACCAAAACCACACCAGGTTGAAAAGAACATCTAGAGAAGGTAGCAGAAAGCTTGCACAAGCTTTCTGTTAGCTTGCCTGTGCTGCCAGCAACAAGAAACAGGCAGACACAGAACCCTAGCCATACAAGAAACACAAAGCTCTTTTCTAGCAGGAAGATCAGGTACATGTTGTGTTTACTAAGAGCAGTCCAGATCACTACTCAAACTCAGACACACAATTTGAATATTTCATAATATTACCAAGAGCCTCTGACCAGTTTGAGTGAGGAGCCTACAAGGCGTAGATCAATGTTAATACAACTCCTGTTGTGCTGTTCTAACAAGGTTTCTGAAGAAGGACTCCCAAAGCCCTGATCATCTCTGTGTAATAACCAGAACGGTAACAAACATCACAATCTTTAGGCACAAACGATTCTTTCAGAATACAACAATTCATACCAATTTTTCCAGTTTGGAGCTCATAATCAAAGGCATCCACTGAGTAGGACAAGCTGTCAATGTAAAAGAAGGTTCTGTGATCCAGTGACCAGTCCAGCCCATTAGAAATGTCAACCTGATCAAACTGCTTCACCACTGAGAGGTCGGAGAAGAGCGTATACAGGGAGCCCTGGTGTCTTTCCAGCACGGCTGGTCGAATCTCCTCTGCCATCGTACCTGTGCAGCACCAGACGGGAGAAAGCAGGTTCAGAGCAAATGGGCTCTCCTCCAGGTTTGGCGACAGCCCCTCACTCTGATGACCATCACACTGCCAGTGTAGAAGGGAGCAGTGCAGTGGCTTCAGAAAGTTGAGGAAGAAACTGAGTTAAAAGCAAAAAAGAAAGGTAGATTTCCACAGTGTTTGCTTTTAACAGAAGATGACAACATGGAGCCTGTTTTGCTGATGTTGTTGAACTGTGGAGGAAACGGTGTGCAGCATGATTTCTGATAAACATGGTATTCCGTCATTCAAATATTAAGAAAGGCTTGGTTAGCATTTAACTTGCCACAAATCTTTAGTAGTCTTGAACAGCAATGAGACAACTCTTACTAAAGCCTTCTCCAAACCAAATCTCACCATATGTCTCAAAGCTGGCATCTGAGCCTGGCTCTTGAGAGGCCAGTAAGTAAGCCTGGGGACCCAACTACAGGGCAGGCTTTACAAACCAGGAGGACAGGATCACAGGACAGCTGAGACTGGAGGACACCTCCAGAGATTGCCCAGATCCAGCCCCTGCTCAAAGCTACCACAGGTTGCTCAAGGAAGCATTGTGTCTTAATGATCTCCACAAATGGAGACTTCACAGCTTCTCTGCACAACCTGTTCCACTGTTGATCATCCAGAGTAAATGAGTTTTCTTATGTTTAAACTGAATTTCAGTGTGTTGCCCCTGCCCTCTGGTCCTGTCACTGGGCAGAGCCTAACTCGGTCTTCTTTGCTCCTCCATAAGGTACATCCTCCGTAAGGTACATCCTCCTCCTGAGCCTTCTCTTCCCCAGGTGAAACAGTCACATGGTTATTAGAAATATCACCTATAAATTCCAGATTATGAACAACAAACCCTACAACGTCATAAATTTATCACTGGAAAGGTATTTTCTATTGGCACTCTGCCAGCATCCAAAGAAGCCTGTCAACAGGGAGGAGCCAAGGCCAGTGTCTGTAGGCTCTGCACAGTGGGCCTCTGTTTAAAAGAACAGTCCTGATAAGATGGTGTCCAGGCAGTACAGTTAGATTCATAAATGGGATTAAACTCTGCTTCAAGACAACAAAAACAAATTCCTACCATTTCACTATGAAGGAAGACTTGCTGCATCTACAACTGACTGCTGCTTCTTGTCACCAAAACCTCATGGAGCAGCAGGAGGAAGGGACTGTTTGCAGCATTACCTGCAAAATACCTCCCTGCAGGATCCACTTTCCCATCGTTGAATCGGTTGTTTGGCTTATCCTTGTCCACGTGAGTAATGGTGGTTACCAGCTGCTCTTTCCATTTCAAAGCGGCAAACCTGGTTCCCAGCGTGATGACATAATCCCCAGATTTCCGGAGAGCCACAGAGCTCACGGGAGCATCTAGAAATGGGGTGCAATGGAAAAGAGGTACATGCTATGGAGATGCATTGAGATATGCAAGCAGCCACACCAAACTCAGCGAGATCACAACAGAACTGATGTTTAAATACACAGTAACAGGTGTCTTTCACACAAAAAGGCCATCTTAGCGAACACAGAAAGTTATTACAAAGGAAAGTGCCAGTTTGGGACACAGAAACACAGGGAAATTGAGTGTTAGAACTGGTTCCAGAAGCGATAATTGCTACCAGCACCTGGCTCTGCTGGGTGCTTTAGAAGAAAGAACATAAAAAGGGGGACAGATAGGGACATGGATGCTTTTTACGGCAGGTAAAAAACACACCCCAGGGTGTGGGTTCCCCCCTCCCCAATGGAAAAATCGATTGCCACAAGAGCTCTGGAACAACTGTGTTTGCTTAGTACAGCTCCTGCGTATATCAGCCCTACCTGGCCATTCAGCCATTAACTCATGAAGACAGAGAGAATCTCTGCACTGGAACAGGCCAGGCTGTGCAGGAGTCACCCTCTGCCCCACACTCTGTGGTTCAGAAGTGCTTTGGTAGCACCAAAAACACAAGGAGTAGGAGAACTTTCCAAGAGTTAAAGCAAACCAGAAAATTAGTAAGTGCTCCATGGTTAGTTTGAACTCATTTGAACTATTATGCAGCAAAACCTCAATTGCTGGTTATTATAAAGGAATTAGTAGAAAGAGAAATGAGTGAGAAGAAAACGTTCCTGTAAAAGCCTACAATCAGGCACAGTGTAGGAATAATAACTTTAAACAGAGCAATAAAGTCTGGGATAATACGCATGGGACTAATCGCCAACTTTCTAATTTAAAAATAAAACATTTCTTGTGTTTATAGCTTTGCAGAGGTATAATTAGGTAAGTTTCATAAACGCAACCGTGGCACCAACCACGGCTGCTACCAAGAGAAGCTGCTCCTTTCTGGCTGCTGGCACTTGGCTCAGGACACCTCTTCCCTCTGCTGCAGCCCCAGCACGCTAGAGACCCAAATGCTATTGCCCCAAACTGCTATTGCCCCCCACACCTGAGATGCACTGCTGATATCGAGCTCAGCCCTAGCAACTCCTTCACTTAGAGGCGTGTGACCACACTGCTGAGGCTGCTGGTGCTCCGGGCTCAGCTATGCTGGGTGAACAGGTGCCGCTTCTCCTTCCCATGGCAGCACGGAGCTTGGCGGAGTCCCCTCAGCAGCACCTGCCACCTTGCCGCTCTCCTGACTGCCAGTAACGACACCAGTAAGGGTATTTTTCTGCCTGCAGCAAGGGTAACCCACCAGCAGTGTGGGAATGCACCTCTCTGCTCTCCCAGGAAAACACCTAGGGCCCTGTGGCCCACAGGAGCCCTTCCATTGGGGCAGACCCCAGGGCCTCCCTCTCACTCTGGGGGAGCAGCCCACAAGCAGCGTCGGCCCCGAGTGCCCCATTAGCCATAAAAATGGGCCCTTACTTTCACCACAAGGCACCCCAGGGCTAAGGGGTGTATTGGGGCAGCCAGGGGGACACATCCACCCTCCAGCTCACTGCACAACTACGGCCAAAGCGAGCTGATCCGCCTTTGCACCCAGCTCAGCCTGCAGACACCCCGGGGGGGCTTCGTTAAGCAGCATCCACAGGAATGGGTTTAATTGCAACCCTATTTCACACCAAACCGAAAACTGACCAGGAGGTCTCGCCCTGCGGTTACGCATGTAGTGTTTTCCCTGTGGAGCTGGAAAAGAGCATTTGAAGTTGTTGGCAAGAGGGGGGTACAAGCTTTGGTACCAAGCAATTTTTTTTCCACGTTGGACGTCAATCTGCTATTTTAATCAGATGGTGCTCTTTGGGGGTCTTTTAATCACAGTATTCTCATAAGTACAGATATTATTTATAACTATTTTATTACTAAACAGGGAAACAGAAGTAACTAAAAGAAAAATGAAGCTATTTCAGCTACTATCCCCTCTACACTTCCAGAGGGGCCCCATGTAAAAGGTTACACCCTTGAGGGTAGGTCTGAGTTGGGGTGGGGGGTATGACATGGAGAAGCACGATCCCTCAGCAAAGAGGAAATAGGCTTGGGAAGCAACATTTCCAAAATTAGTGTCAGGACTTCCCTCACCTTAAAACCAGTAACTGCAGCACTACAAAGGGCAGATAAGCCCAGATCAAATCAGCGTGGATAATGTGAGCAGCTTATAGGTGGGCAAAGTACGTGAGTTTCACCAAGCATTGCTGAAACTAATAAATCCGAATACTTAAACCATTAATTTAAGGAGCTGTCTTCAGACCGATAAACATTTACCCTATCATGTCTGCAAGCCCTTCTCTCTGAGAGTTAGCACGCCTCTTCCTTCCTGGGATAAACACTCGGCTACTGAGACCCTTATCTGGTGACACAGCTACCCTGGGCCTTCTTAAATTGCTATGCGAGATTTTCTCCTAATGGAGAAAACCTTAGGGACACGGCTCTTCCACATGGGATTTTCTCCCAATGGAGAAAAGCTTACGGACACGGCTCTTTCGCATCCCCAACAAAACTCCCCACAGGCAGAACCTTACCCCTCGGACAGAGAGGGAGCAAGAGCGAGCTGCCAGCAGGGAAAAGGCGTAGAGCCAACATAACCCGATGGCACAGATTCCTAAGAGGAGTCCTCGGGGCCAAGGTCTGGCCAGCACAAGCTCAAGGCTCCTTGGCTCAGGCAGAGCTCTGCGGGCGGGGTGCACCGCACAGCTCCAGAGGGCTCGGCCCCTCGGGCCGGCACACAGTACGCGTGGGAACAAGTGGCACCGGCGGGGCCGGGCCGGGCCGTCCCTTACCAACGGCGACGGCCCGCACTTGCTTGGTGACCGGGCTCCAGCGGCACACCTTCCTGCCCGTGATGTCCACGCAGAGGAGGGCGTTCTCCTTCTCGTCCCAGACGGGCGACTCCCCGATCCCGTAGCCCTCGTTGGCGACGCACTCGACCTTAATGGATGACATGGCTGCGAGGGCAAACCACCTGGGAGTTACCGATTCACATGCACAACAGTGTGCGGCCCCCCCCACTACCCCCCGCCGCCGCCTGAGCCCGAGGGGAAGCCCGGCCCGGCGCCGCCCCACCGCCAGGCAAATTCCACCCGGAGAACCAAGCCGGGCCGCCGGTAAGGGAGGGTTAAGGGAGGAAAACAAACGCACCCGGGGCTGCGGGTGGGCGCCGGCACCGCTGCCGAGCGTGGGGCGGCGGGACTTTAAACACACCCGCGCCCGCAGGCGTGTTCGGGGAAAGGGCAGCAGCGCACAGCCAAAGCCGCGCACCCCGCGGGCCCTACCTGCTCCCGGCAGCACAGCCAGAACTCCCGACCCGCCACCGCCGCCGCTCTTATAGCGGGGAGGGGAGAGGCGAGGGGAGGCGGCTCGGGGGCCGCCGGCGGCCGGGCCTCGGGTGCCCTCGCCAGGGGCAAGGGCAGAGGCGGGGGCGGCTCCTCCCTCCCTCCGCCCCCGCCTGGGGTCTGCGTCTGGATCCGAGCTCGTCCAGCGCAGGGGGGACGCCGGAGCGGAGGGGGGGATGCGACGGGCGTCTCGCTCTCCCCGGCCAAGGCCGAGCCCCCTGACATCGTCTCCACGTAGCGCTGTAAAGCCGCAGCAGGGGTTGTTCGAGCTGGGGCGGCTCCCCGCTCCCACAGCTACAGGGAGGAAGAAGAGGGAGAAGAGATTTCCCTCCACCGTGGCCAAGTTTCTCGGCTCCCGGGGAGGATGGTTCCGAAAGGTGTCTGCGGGCCTTCTTGCTGTGGGCGAGGTGTCTCAGCCACGACTTTCAGCGCCAGGGATCTTCCTCCACAGCTCCAGTGACATTCCCCTGGTTATCCAGAAATGCAGGTCCTTTGGTGTGCCATGCCTTCCCTGCAACCCTTGCTGCAGAGCCTCAGAAACTTCCAGAGGCAAGAGGCAGATGGCTAGCATAGGAATTCCCATGTGCTGCTCTCTGTCACATCTGCCTATCTACATGCTATGGCTGCTGCTGTGGCTCCCAGGCCTCAAGTCGTGAGGCAAAAGACACCTTGTAAATGCTGGCTGTTCTCTTCAGCATCCCGTGGCACATTCACTTTTGACTTGGATTCGGTCATCCCTGTAGGGATCCCAAAGTAATAAATAAGAATTATTTTGTTCTCACTGCTTAGCACCTGGTGCATCTTCTGACAACTTGGGGTGCACCAGGTGGGAACAGGCTGGCTTGAGACCATCCCCACACACAGCAGCATGACCTTGGTTTCTCCAAACTCCCCCAGCCAGGATCTTGTTTCCAGCTGGTGCTTTTAGCAGCCACTTTAACCGAGGGGCACAGCCCACCACCACACACCAGTGACTGCACAGCACCCTCTGGGGTCTTTTACTGGACAGCCCCCTCACAGCTCCCATTAGCTTTTAACAGTTCTTTACCACACACCTTCCTAGTGGCAATTACCTCCTGACCCATTTTTACTGGGTCAGCTCTGTGCTGTCCAGAACCAGGACACCTGGTTACAGTAGGTGCTCACACACCCCAGACTTCATTTCATTTAATCATGTTTTTTTTTATCCTTTTAGTGGTATATTTGGAAAGATCATGGGCTGTGTGTCCTTATGAATACGTGTTTGATGCAGGCTTCCCCCCACAGTCTACTAGTACGATATTTATTAACTTAATGTCACTTTACCTGAGCAGTTGAGCTTTTCTTTTAGAGGCTTGCACAGCATTACTCCTGCATGTGGTGTTGAATTTTCTCCTTCTGCCCCCACTGTGGTATCATACAGCAAACAGCAGGATTTTATCTGAGACCTGAGGCAAGCAAATTAGTGGCTGCCAGCACAGAAAACAAACATCCAGGAAAAAAAAAAAAACAAAAAAACAGAACATGCCAAGAATGGCTCCGTTTCAGACATTTTACAACAAAGAAGATTTAAACATTTGAAAGTATGCAAAGAATTCATTGAGAATGTGTAAGTATGGTGAAACATAACTGTCACATAACTTTCACACAGCTCAGCCACATTTGCTGCTCTCCCACTGTCCTCACACGCTATGAGGCCATGGGAGACATGGCCAACACAACAGCTCACTGAGCTCAGCAGCAGCAGGTAACTCACACCCTCAACCCGCCCAGGCAGCCTCTCTGCTCCTTGCTGACTTAGGCATTTGCCAGCATGGTTTGGAGGCATCAAAACAAGCTGGGTGTTGGCACACACCTTGGGAGAAGATTAACAGCTTCTGCAGGCGCCAGCTTACAACACAAACTCTGGTCTTCTTCTGAAGCGCCAAACGTTTTGAACTTGGATCTCTAGTTACACGGGACAGTACCCCTCCATTGTCTGTTCTGTAATGGTTAACCCAGGCTTGCTGAAAGGCAGAGCAGGGAGGAATTCATGGGGGGAGGCCCTCACTGAGAGCATCAGCTGAGGCTCTCTGCCAGCACAAGTTCACCAGGGGAGAGGAGGGTGCGGGAGAGGTGGCTGCCAAAGGTGGTGCTGCCACGCAGCTTCCCCTCCCAGAACTTCCCTTCATTATGTTGCAGCTGCAGCATCTCCGTGGCCTCCAAATCCCAGTGACTGGGAGCACGCACAGCACCTCTGTGGCTTCCAAAGGAAATGGCTGGTGGGTCAGCATTTGTTCCACGTTGTACACTTACTCCTCCTGCTTTGCAGGGAGCAGATCATGGGGAATCATATTATCATAACCACTAAGAGCAGGAGGAGTAGATGTACAGCACGGGAGGAAGTCCTGTGAGGTGAAGTCTCAGCCCTTACCCAAGCCTGCAGGTTCCCTGAACCTGCCACAAGCCATTATGCTTCTTGCCAGTCAGGAAATGCTCAGCAGTTCTGAAGGGCGGCCCAGTGTGCCCACAGAGCTGGAAAAGCCTACCCCCCACCCCAGCTGTAAGGCAAGAAGAGGTGAGGGACCATTTCAGGGCTTATGAAAAAACAACTTGTTTTTGCTAATGCTGGTTCCTGGAAGGTCACAGTTCTCTCCTTTAAATAGCCCGATCCTACAATTTCTCCATCTTTAGAGCCATCTTTTTTTCTTTAGTCTTACTTTACTTATACATTAGTTCTCCTCCCTGCTTGGAGGTGGGAGGGCTGTAGGCCCTATTCATGTCTGGTAGAAAGAGCAAATACCATACATCAGATGTCCACATCTTACGAGTACCTCTGAGCAGAGCACGAAGGGAGTCTGTCAGATCTCCTCCACAGCTGGGCAAGGTGTGACTGAACGTGGGGACTGCACCAACAGCGCTGGAGCCCAAAGAGCCACTACCTTGGTGTCAGCCCACTCTTCTGTTACATCTATTAGGGCAGCCACAGTGAGCACGTAGGAATTTACCACTAGCAGATAATACTGTGTTTTGGGTGGTGGAGCTGACCAGCAGAACAAAAGCCCCAACACCAGGCAAGAGCAGAGGTGGAAATGCAAGATCTGTCACTGTAGTCAGCTGGCTGGAGATCAAGGGTCAGTGGGCACTGCTCTACACTTGTCTGCAGCCAGGTACGGTTCTTAGAACTGACATGTGTCCCCGCATCAAGCTTTTGTTTGTTAGTAAGCACCAAGTCTGTGAGAGATCAAGCTGCTGAGGAAGTCCTGACTGTTTGATAGTCTGGATGTCCACAGTCCTCCATGCTCTTAGTCATTCAAAGGTTTGCCATAGCACACCACTTTCCTGCTCTGCAGACATCTCTTCGGGAGCAAGGTGGCACAAGGGTGTTAAACAGTGGACTTGTGTTCGTGAATCGATCCAAATCTCACACCAAGTCTAATGTTACACCCATTGCTGTCAGCGCCACAGAAGTTAATGCAGAATGGGTTAAGAATCAAAACCGGGGAATCTTTTCCAAAAAGGATTCTCGCCACAAAGTTGTACTGAAGTATTGTGCCTTCAAGTCCAGCTTCTCTCACGGAACTGGCAATGGTACTCTCTGCTTACTACAGCTTTATTACACAGACTTTTTCACATTAATTTCTTACGTACTGTCCCTGGTCTCATGAAAAAGCATCTCACACCTAAGAATGTAGCGCTATAAGCGGACTCATTGTGCAACCCTTCCCATGCAGCCAGCTTCCCAAGCATTCACAGACACCCCACACACCATCACACGTGCGCCTCCACAGCTTCTTTGCCATGGGAGCACCTGCAAGCACCAGCTCCTGTCACCTTCAGCTGCTTCACAAAGCTCAAGTGCCCAGCCTGTGCCTGTCCATTCCTCCGCTCTCCACGCTGAGCACACAAGGGAACAGGGCACTTCAGAAAGGGCAAGCATTCTTCAGTGGAACGTGGCCAAGACCTTTTTCATCACTCTTCTGCTCTTTGGACCTCACGTGATCCAGATTCGCATTTTGCTTGCCTTAGGATATAAAAATGAGCATTGATATGTGCTACAGCAGCTGCAGAGCTCTAGCCACAGTGGAGGCTGCACAAGGGAGACAGGAATTGAGGGAAAGGCAGCATTTCTCACCCAAGTAGCTGATGTAGCAATGGGGCTCTCAGCGTTTGTGGCCTTCAGGCACACAAGCCCTCCCACAGGCCCAAATCAGAGGCAAACTTCACACTGGCTGCAGGCTTGGGCCGAGTGCTGCGAGCTGAACAGTCAGCCAGACAGTTGGAGAGAAGTCTGGTTTCTGCATTCCCTCTCCATAAGGGGTGTAACTACGATTTACTCATGGATATTCTACATGGCCTGCCTCATCCAGCCCTTTCAGCCAACTGGTTGTAGATGAGGGCAAGGCAATACCCCTGCTCTATTTTAGAGGAGATAACAGAACAATGGCCAAGCCATCAGTCTTGAACGGCTTTGGTCTGGCTCCATTCAACAGATGCAAATGGAGCCTAAAATGACAGGGATGCCAGGGCTGGGGTTCCCAAACTACTCAGCACCACCCTTCTGAGATAAGAAAGGCAGGTGAACAACAAAGGAATGCAACCAGACACCCTGGTTTCAGGTGAAGTGGGCGGACGAGCTCAGCAAATTATTTTATTTTCCTTTTATCCCCCAGATTTCATTCCCTCCTCACTGGGTAGGGCCTGCCCTTCCAAAGGCGTTTTCCCCAACGCCATGTAACACATTCTTTATGGGTACTGCTCCAGTGGACTCCTCCTTATGGTTGCTGAAACCACAGAAAATAAGAGCAGCACATCTTGTTGTCGGTCACACACATCTTGGTGTCGGCCTGTGACCAGCAGGCTTCTTGAAGATGTCTTCCTTTACAGGTTGCTATTGTGCTAGGTTTTAAATTCCTCCTTGGGACACGGGGCCACCAATTTGGCCAGCAGAACATCTCTGGAGCTGTGGGGGAACTGTCACAATGCACCTTGTGTCCCTGCCTTGACCAGTGCTCTTCCCTGGGATGAGAGTGGCTGAGGTAGCACCCGGGGAACAACAGAAACCAGGAAAAAACCATCTTGAGGAGAGTTAAGTCGAAAGAAGCCGTAAAGGTGTCATGTCCTTGCAGAGCCTGCACAACGTCTCTGGGAAGGCAGCACAGGTGCGGCAGACCCCTTGGCTCCCACAGCAGCCCTGACTGCTGGGTAAGGCAGGGAAGGTCTGCCCAGCCCGAAACAAAAGACAAGAGTCCCAGACAAAGGGCAGGGTGAGGTGGATCCAGGAGACTGTCCCAGCTGAAAGAAGCCTACAGGAGAAAGAGATTACCTGGAAGCTGCACTCACAGCGGCAGGGAAACTAATGGGCAAGTATCCAGGGCTGCTCCTCCCTACCCAAGGCAGCGAGCAGACCTACCCGAGCTGTCTGCAGAGGGGTTAACTCGGGGAACGGAGCAGGCGTGCACAGCTGCTGCTTTCAGAGGACTTACCCAGCTCTGTGTAACGCTTTGTCTCCGAAAGCCGCGCTTGCAGTCACCCTGATCCGCTCCTGTCGCTGTTGTCAGATGCACTGACCTGGCTGGGATTGGAGCCCGGGAGCAGTTATCCCAGAGCAGTCCCTTCAGGAGGGGTACGTTACAGAACTGAACCCCAGGAGGGACCAAAGCTGTTCAGCCATGGAGCTGGCGTAAAGGAAGAATCCGAAGCGACAGCAGACAGGCTCTCTCGTGAAACCAGAGCCCGAAAGCCTGTGACTCCACTTCTTCCTCAAGAAGCCACTTTGAAGGTGCTCCATTGTTTTCCACCTCTGCCCTTCCCCAGTATTTTTCCCCTTGCATGCCAAGCTCCCAGGTTGTGCAAGCAGCTTCCTTTCGCTCATTAATTCACATCAAACGCATGTTTTCCCAACAGATGTGTCAATTCCCTGCAGTGCTAAACCTTCACAAGTACAGGGATCATCAGAACTCACAGCCATCAAAATGACCGGCTTCGCTGGATTATCTCTGCAGCTCACAGCACTCATGGCTTTGAACACCCAGAAGCACTCAGTCCCTCCCAGCTATCAGGTACATATTGCATGTCCGAAGTACACGCTGTACTGGGTGCCTGGGCACCAGCGAGGTACCACACCGGAACAAAGTCAAAGGTTCAGGATTATTTTTTGCAGTTAAAACATTTGTAATCCTCCTTTCTGTGGTTTGGGACTCACAATGGGAAGGAAACGTTCTACAAATGATGGATACAAGCTATAGCTGAGAAGTATTTTAGACAAAGGCATCAATGATGGTGCTGGGAATGACCACATTAGTGCTTGTGAGAGCTTGGCCCAGTTCCATCATCAAGCAGCCACACTTACTTATTTGTTAAGACTACAAACCAAGAGCGGCTGTTGCCAAAGTAACGGGGACACCAGTTTTCATTCCTTGGCCCCATCTTTTCCACATGCCGGCCACAGGCAGGCTGCACTTGCAAAGGGACTGAGGCCACCAGCCAAAGTCACAAGAAGGAAGCCTCTTGCTGGGATCTGTTGCAAGAACGTCTTTAGGAATGGAGAAACTCTGATCCTGGAAAAGAGCTGTCAACCCAACACAGAATCACAAACTTTAGGAATTGGAAGGACCTTGAAAGATCATCTAGTCAAACTCTGCCTGAGCAGGATCACGGAGATTAAAACACACAACACAGCATCCAGGCAGGTTTTGAATGTCTCCAGAGAAGGAGACTCCACAAGCTGTCTGGACAGCTTATTTTCAGGTGAGGGACTCGTTGCTCCATTCCATCCAACCCACCTCCAGCCCCACTCTCAGCCCAGTATCTGTTGGAGGGATAGCAGAGGAGGACATAAGCAACCCAGGAGGTTTCTGGAACACGTGTAAATGGATAGAGGAACAAACCAACGAGGAGAGCTGCCATGGTGGACCTTGTTCTCCCTGGCAAGGAGAAACATGAAGCTCAAAGGCAGCCTTGGCTGCAGTGACTATGAAACAGAGAAGTTCAAGATCCTCAGGGCAGAGAGGAAGGTGCACAGCAAGCTCCCTACTCTGGACTTGAGGAGAGCAGACTTTGGCCTCTTCAGGGATGTGCTTGGCAGAGTACTATAGGACACAGCTCTGGAGGGAAGCCAGAGACAGCTGGTTAGATTCAAGGATTGCCTCCTCCAAGCTCAGGAGCAATGCATCCCATCAAAGATGAAGCTGGGCAAACAAGGATCTCCTGGACAAACTCAAGCACAGAAAGGAAGCTCATGGAGGCTGGAGACAAGGGCAGGCAGCCTGTGAGGAATACAGAGAACCTGTCCAAGCAGCCAGGGATCAGGTCAGGAAAGCTAAAGCCCCAACAGGATTCAACCTGACCATTAAGAGCAACAAGAAAAGCTTTTAAAGGTATGTCAGTGATGATGGGAAGAAAAAGGGAAATGTGGGGCCTCTCCAGAAGGACACCTGGTTACTTGGGATCTGGAGAAAGCTGAGGTACTCAATGACTTTGTTGCCTCATTCTTCACTGGTAAGTGCTCTGGCCACACCACCCAAACCGCAGAAGGCAAAGGCAGGGACTGGGGTAATGAAGAACCACCCACTGTAGATCAGATTTGAGACCATTTAAGGAACCTGAAGGTGCACAATCCCATGGGACCTGATCAGATGCTTCTGCATGTCTTGTAGGAACTGACAGATGAAGGTGCTAAGCTACTCTCATATTTGAGGAGCCATGACAGTCCAGTGAAGTTCCCACTGACTGGAAAAGGGGAAACATAACCCCCATTTTTAGAAGGGAAAACGTTAAGAACCAGGGAACTACAGACTGGTTGGTCTCACCTCTGCCTGGCAAGATCATGGAGCAGATCCTCCTGGAAACTGTGCTCAGGCACATGTAAAATAAGGGAGTGATTGGTGACAGAAAACAGCTTCACTAAAAGCAAATCACGCCTGACAAATTTGGTGGCCTTCTATGATGGGGTCACAGCACTGGTGGTGGATAAGGGAAGAGTGACAGACATCATCTGCCTGGTCTTGTGCAAAGCATTTTCCATTGTCCTGCACAACATCCTTGTCTCTAAATTGGAGATAGGGATTCAATGGATAAGAAATCAGGTGGATGGTCACACTCAAGGGTTGCAGTCCACAGCTTGATGTCCCAGTGGAGATCAGTGCCAAGCTGATTTCCTCAGGGGCTGGTACTGGGATCAGCACTGTTTAACATCTTTGGCAGAGACATGGACAGGGGGATTGAGTGTACCTTCCCCAAGTTTGTCAACACCGAGCTGTGTAGTGTGGTCAACACACTGGAGGGAAGGGATACCCTCCGGAGGCACCTGACAGGCTTGAGAGTTGGGCCACTCAAAACTGCATGAAGTTCAACAAGTCCAAGTGCAAGGTTCTGCACATGGGAGAGGGCAATCGCAAGCACAGCTACAGGCTGAACAGAGAATACACTGAGATGCAGCCCTGAGGAGGATTTAGGGGTGTTGGTGGACAGTTCAACATGAGCTAAGCTAGCAACATGTGCTTGCAGCCCAGGAAGCCCACTGTATCCTGGGCTGCATCAAAACCAGCATGACCAGCAGATGGAAGGAGGTGACTCTGGCCCTCTACTCTGCTCTGGTAAAATTCCACTTGGGAGTACTGCATCCAGCTCTGGGGTCACTAGTACAAGAAAGATATTGAGGTATTGGAGCAAGTCTGGAGAAGGGCCACAAAATTCATCAGAGGTCTTCATAGGAGAGGTGCCCCAGCCAGGCTGAGATAGTTGGGCTTGTTCAGCTTGGAGAAGGCTCTGGGAAGATCTTGTAGCAAGTTGCCTTGAGAGGTTGCAGATGCACCCCCTCCCTGGTAGTGTCCAAAGCCAGGCTGGATGGAGCTTTGGACAACCTAGTCTAGTGGAGGGTGTCTCTGCCAATGGCAGGGAGGTTGGAACTAGAAGATCTTTGAGGTCCCTTCCAACCCAAGCCAGTGATTCTATGATTGTAGCACCAGCCAGTGGGAGCAGGGGGAACTACAGCAACAGGTCAGGCAAAATCAACATAAACCAACCTGGTAACTTGCTTGTATCCATGTGTGAGTGTACAAGAGGGATAAGACAGATGTTCTGGTTATGGCTCCCACTCTGGAACTTAATTTTTCCAACCAGGGAAAAACAATCCTGCTGAGGCACAAGCACGTACATTAAGGAGTGAGGCCGGGGCAGCAAATGGCCTGTTACATTTGCTCAGCTAGGCAGAAACAAAAGCTGGGCTTGGACCTTTTGCTGTATGCAGCCAACCTGTGTTCAGCCACTCTCTTTTTGGGAGGCTCACGAGGGAAAGGTTTTCCCGGATACTTGTTAAAGTGTTGCCAACTCTGCAGAAATAATTGACTCCTGATGGACACGGTGCTGCCCTTAAGGCTGAGGAGTTGGAACAACCTGCCAGGCACAGAAGGTAAAGCCCTGAATAAATCACAACAAGTGAAAATACTGTTAGCAGTTTCATAATTTAATGAAAAAGTACTTGTAAAAAGGGGACATCTGAAAAAGACCGAGTCCATCTTGGAAAATTGAATATATATATATTTATATATATAAAACAAAATGCGAAAACACAAAAAAAAAATTTGACAAATAAGGTTAAGAGGTAATACTTCAAACAGTTAGCCACTGAACACACGATAAAAACTAGCAAATGCACTTTGGGGACAATACTTGAGAACTACCTAACCAAGGGCTCCTTCATATATCTATTAAAGTCATGTAAAAATTAGCAAAACCGTTGCCCAGACTGGAAACAACTGAATCAATAACCCCAGAAGAGCAGAGACGCTGAGTTTTTCTGAAGCACCATTTCCCCTCTCTCCTGTCACAGGCTTCCAGCCACAAAAAAAGCCATGACCACTACTGCTGACCTCCTGGAGAAGTGTTCCCAAATCAAGTGTCGTAAAATTTCGTGACTGGCGAGAGAGGATTACTAATAAATAACGAAGGAGAACTAGAGAATCAGAACTGGAATAACAAATGAATGGACATTTGTTTACTTATTCTGAACCACCCATGGCTTAGAACACAAAGCACTTCCCGTTAAAATAAAATATGTGGAAACCTAAAATGCTACTGCATATTTACACCAAAAGAAATAATTTTGAAGATACAGCTCTAGGAAGATCAATTACACAAATATACATAAAATCAAGAAATGAAAAAAATTTATAAAAATAATTAAGATGCATGAAGCAAACAGAGTAGAATTGCCAAGTATATATATTTTTTCTTTATTTCACTTATGAAAAGTCCTCCAGCCCCTGACCTGCTAGTTCTATTGCAAACTAGAGAGATTTCAAAGTTTAAAACCAATCCAAAAAACATCAGTGCCATTTCCCAAGCTAAAAGCAATCGACTGAGATCGGGAAGAAAACCAGGTGGTTGGTTGGATTCTGCATAGTCATCTCCACGCTGGGCAGGGAACGCCTTTTATTTCTAGGGAGAACGAACCCTCAACAGAAAGGAGCTGTATGATGGGGACACAGGACCCGTTTCAGCCAGTGATGGGAGGACTGAGGATATTATTTACAAAGCCTACAGCATTTCAGAGCAAAACAGTGCTGTTACCTTGCTGATCAATGCCAAACCATGTGGAAAACAAGACCCTTGTTTGCATTCAAACGGAAATCCCCCATCACTGAAACGAGCCAAAAGGGATTCCTGTCCCTTCTTGCTTTCCTCAGCACTGGCTGAAATTTAATCACTACTTAACAACTGCTAATTTTAAAAGGGCATTCAATAAAATGTTAGTTTGGGAAACAGCAACTGATCCAGAGGTTAAAAAAGCAGCTTAATAATGAGGTTTTCAGCAATTAAAAAAAAAAAAAATCCACAACCAAACCCCCATACTCCAACTGATGACTGGCTAAAATTTTACAGACCCAGAGGCCAGAAGTAAGGCTCCTACGCCTGTATTCGGGCGACCAGGGCTGAAAATTTGTGCCTGCATAGAAAGTTTGGACAAAATTATTTCTAACTCAGCTTATTTTAAAAACACCAGGTACAAACGCCTCTGGATGTCAGTGAAATCTCAGTTTCAAGAGGAACCTGGCATCACCGGTGATTGCCGAAATTTAAGTGTCAAATAGCATTTTTCTTTGAAGTAGTACATCTACTTTTGTAAACACTATCCACAAAATTAGCCATCTGTACTTGTTAGCTGGGTAAAATATTTACAAGTGCATCCCACAACAAGCAACTATGTACAGAGATTAAAAAAACCAAAGGACTAGAAGTCTTATATTTACAAAATGGGCCAACTATTGTGAAGAGAAACACAACCTTCAGCAAGAGCAGGGGGATGGGGGCACGTCTAGAGGTCAGCGAGTTTGGCAGCGCCAGCAACGCCGGCTTCCACCCTCCGCAAGGAGCCTGCAAATGCCACCGCGGCTCAAAGCCTCCTGCAGAGGAGGGCCCTCACTTAGTAGTCACTCTGGGCCTGATCCAGCAGAGCACACCAGCGTCCGCTCAGAGATCTGAGCGCAAGTGTTCCCGGGGTGGTGGGGGTAAACCAGCAGGACTTTTCACACGCTTATAACTTCCCAACGCATCCGCAAGTGCGATGCTGGATCAAAGCCATACTGCAGGTGCCATAAGAACGCAGTTTCCGTGTCTCCGTTTGCAGCCTCTCGCACCACGTCAGAGCGGTGCGAGGACTTCTGTAACGCCTGACCACCACAAGACCGGCGTAGCACCAACACGTCGCCTCCCGCAGTAGCTGGCGAGGGGGAAGCAGTTTTTTGAACTCACACAAAGATAAACCGCTTCGTGCTCCCCCGGGTGTTACCTGCCAACACAACACAGCGACTTCCACACGCCTGTGCGACAGCGCTGTTAACCTTGCGAAGGCTGCAAGCCAATTCACAGTTGAACAAGACTACTCTGATTTCTCTCCCCCCACCCACACACCCTACTGCAACTCCTCCTAATGTAGGTCCTGGGCCTATTTTCTGGAACCTTCTGATGCTGAGCTTTGCACCGGTACACTGGAATACATAAAGGCTGAGTTACCCCGTGGGGGCTTCTAATCACCTTTGTACAGAACTGTGAGAAATCATATTCTTTTTGTTTCTACTGTGACAATCTCTTCCAAAGTCCTTACTTGGGCTTTCTCTCTCCGAGCTACTTCGTCTTAACCTCACTTGCTCTTTGTTTTCATCACTTTCTGCTTCAGAGTCACTGAGCTCTAAGTCGGGACAATACCCGTCGTTGTCCTGGTATGGAGCACCTTCAAGCGCGGGCTTGCTCCACAAGCGATCTTTTGTGGCAAGTCTTCTCGTTGGCTTTTCACAGCACCGGAGATCTTCCGTGGTCCTCACCAGACTGTTGGTAGCCTCTTTAAAGGACCGGCTAAAATGTTCTATGGTGGATTTTCTGAAACCGCTCTGGCTGGCCAAATGAGCCGTGAGCACGGACTCTTGCTCGTATGGAGTCTGGCTGGAGCTGTCTCTCTGGCTCACATCTCCAGCCCTGCCCATCAGACCATTGGACCTGGCTGCCAGCCTCAAGTTCTCCTGCTGCACCCGCCCATTCCCAATGGAAGACTGTCCGTGCAAAGCAGCCTGGAGCGCTAAGGGCTTCCCAGACGGTTGGCCCCGATGAAACTCTGGCATCTGCATGGGGCCAGAATCCTTCGGCTCGCTCCGGGGCTTCCCAATCCCTGCCAGCAGCCCATTACTTCTGCTGTCGTGCTGATACCTGGAGTAAGATTTTGCTTTAATTTCAAACGATTCCTTTGACATCGGCACGCTCCGTTTGCTGTAAACAGTGCTGTTGTTGTCAGGAGAAAGCGGTCTGTTGCCAGGCTTCAGCGAGTTATTTTTGCAATCTCCTAGTGCTGATTTGGGCATTTTTAACTTCAGAGTGATCCTGGGAGGTGGGTAGAACAGTGTGTTCTCTAGTGCACTTGTCAGGGTATGGCCTACAGGAGAAAGAAGAAAAAAAGGCTTTTTAAGAAGAAAGGTAATCCTTTTGTTTTCTGAATGAGTGTTACAGTCCATTAGAAGGTCCTTCAGCAGGAAAAAGCATTTGCAAACAATTAGTGTGAAATTATTTTAGGACATTAAAGCGAGGTTGGGATGAAGAAAACCGTTCCAAATCATCCACCATTTCAGAATTTAGGTAAGCATTTTAGCATTTCCATTAAAAACAACATACCCTTTTCACAGGGCTTTAAGCCAGTGAATTGAACTGGTTTTGAGATACGACTGAAGTAGTTCCAACAAGTTATTTAAAAAAAGTTTATATTCAGTTTTGGAAGGAAAATAACCAATGCTTCAAACTGAGTTTCACTTTGGACTCTGCTCAACTCTCTGCTTTGTATTATAAAATTCTCTACACTTTACAAGTCTTTGCGCACCAACACATTACTCTCTACGATACCGTAGACATGCAGCACGACTGCAAAGTCGCTATCAAGCTATTCTGGTAAGCATTAAAAAAGCCCATGTATTTATATGAAGACAAAAAAATTCATTTAGTAGGCATTTCTAATAAAATGCATTTATACAAAACCAGAAGTGCTTTAGAGTGCTGCTGCTTCTACAAAGCACGTTTAAACTCAAACAGCTTAAAAAGCCAAAACCTTTGTCAGTACTAATGAAATCTATCTGTTCCAAGGGTGGAAAAAAAAAAGCAGACGTGACTAAATTGGTCATGATAAATATGTGTCTTGAAAGAACACGACACTTAGTTACACACTGAAGTAGCAGCTGGCTTCCCTATAAAAAACCCCTGTAATATATATACTCTTTCCAAATGTTGCATTCCTCTTTTCCTTCTGATAATCACCACAAAAACTAAGGGCACGGTACGTTTTGGTACATCAGTATTCCGAGGCAGTTACTGTTCACTGCTAAATACAGAGTACTTAAACTTGTGGAGTCTCCTTCTTTGGAGACATTCAAGACCAATCTAGACATGTTCCTATGATCTACTCTAGATGATCCTGCTCAGGTAGGGGGGTTGGACTTAGTGATCTTTCGAGGTCTCTTCCAGCTCCTGATATTCTGTGATTCAAGAGAAAGCAGCACGAGAACCACAGTGATTCCTATCTCAGTCACTCTTGTGCCTGAAGGAACCAGCTACCGACAGCGAGCAAAGACCTTCCCATCTGGAGAGCCAAGGAGCAGCGGCGCAGAGCTCACTGGGGGGAAACGGTACCGCAAACCAGCGGCCAAGGAAGCAAAACCATGAGAGATCACCACCAGCTCCCTCAGCTGTCGGGATGCCTTACTGACAGGTAAACGACAGGCATATACCAGAAGCTGCCATAATAAGAGAAATATCCAATATTAAAGCATTTTGTGTACCTTGCTACTTCTGTTGACTGTTTACTTAAAGTTTTTTAAAGGCAGATTTACAATGTTAAACACACTAAGCAAGAACACAAAAAGAACACATTTTTTAGTCAAATTACAGAAAAAAATTTATCAATATTTTAGATTTCTATGATTACCTGCAGCAATTTCCTGATTAATGAGCTGAACTTGCAAATTGAAGACCTGTTCATGTACTTTACTGTGAGACAGCTTCAGTTTCTCTCTCCTGCTTACCATGTAGCAGAGATTTCTTACCTACAAAGAAGTAACAGGAGAATTAAGAGACAGTAAGGAAATAAATCCTGACATAGAAAAAGTTCATCAATAACAGAATCAAAACATTATGTGAAAAATCACTTGGCAAAGTGTTTGGAAAGCATGTATAACTATGTATTGAAAAAAAAAGGATTTTTTTTTTAAATTACCAATTTAATTAACTCCATGACCATATTCTGCAAGGCAGCACAATATGCCTTCATGTATAGAAACCACAGGTGAACATAACATTCCAGTCAAAAGCAAAGCAAGTAATTTCTAAGGCCTACTTTTCCGTAAGCCGTTTCTACTATGTAGAATGTCAGGGATATTACTGCAGGCAGTGCTGGATTGTCCCAGAATCCCCCTGCAAAGTGTTCCACCAAATGATTTTTAACAGATAAACGATGTTTGTTTCTCCCCTAAAACCATTGCAACACTGTAAATCAATACTTTTTGCAAAGCTTCCCAAGAAAGCCAGCCTGCCTGGACCAAAACTAACAGGTAGATCACCTCTAAAGTAACGCTCTGGTTTCTTGGCCAATGTACACACTTTCGCTGACCCATTTAACAATTTGCTTTTCAACTCCACTGCACTGACCATGAGATTCAACAAGGCCCAGTGCAAGGTCCTGCCATGGGTCAGCGCAATCCCAAGAACAACTACAGGCTAAAGAACAAGGAGATTGAGCAGACCCATAGAGAAGGGCTTAGGGATACTGGAGGATGAAGAATCGGATGCGTGCTTGCAGCCCAGAAAGCCAACCATATCTCGGGCTGCATCAAAACCAGTGTGACCAGCAGGTGGAGGGAGGTGACTCTGGCCCTCTACTCTGCTCTGGTGAGATCCCCCCAGAGTACTGTGTCCAGCTCTGGGGTACCCAGAACAAGACAGACATGGGGCTGTTGGAGCAAGTCCAAAGGGAGGCCACGAGTGATCAGAATGCTGAAGCACCTCTCCTGTGAAGACAGGCTTAGAGAGTTGGGCTTATTTATCCTCGAGAAGAAAAGGATCTCAGAAGACCTTGGAACAGCCTTCCAGTACCTAAAAGGGGCTTATAAGGAAGATGGAGAGGGACCAGGGCCTGTAGTGATAGGACAAGGACCAACAGTGTTAAACTGAAAGAGGGTAGGTTTAGATTGGGCATAAAAACAATGAATGTGGTGAGACACTGGAAAAGGTTGTTTTAACAGAGAAGCTGTGGCTGCCCCCTCTCTGGCAGTGTCCAAGGCCAGGCCGGATGGGGCTTTGGGCACCCTGGTCTAAGTGGAGGGTGTTCCTGCCCATGGCATGGAGGTTGGAACTGGATGGCCTTTGAGGTCCCTTCCAGCCCAAACCAGGCAGTGATTCTACAGTTCTAGGATTCAGTTCCACATAACTCCATTTTCACTATTTAAGAGCAATACGTCCACCTAATCGAATGAGAACAGGAAGAGGCACTCAAAGTTCTTGATAAACACAGAAGCAGTGTAGGGGCTGGCTGACAGGTATTTGCCAAACACAGTTGCCCCAGCACTCAGTTCCCTCTGATCAGCACTGGGACATCTTTCCCCAGAAAGGAAATTCCAAGATTCCCAAACTTATATTCATCCCAAGGTATAACTGAGTAGAAAACCTTGTGGCACAAAGGAGCTCAGAAACTCTGACATGGAGATTGCAAAATATGAATTACCTCTACTCAGAGTAAGTACAACAGTTTCAACAGTATTTGATGTCAACCTATCACTTGTCAGACAAATAGCAAAAGCTCAAAACAGTGTTATAAAAGAAAAAAAAACCCCAAACCACAACCCAAAATCCCAATCCTCCACTCAAAGCATATTACAGATTTTTTTTTTTTTTGTTTTCCCCAATTAGGATCCTTATCCAAAGCAGTCCTGGAAAAGGAGATCCAGGATGGATTGCAACTAGATTCAAAACAGTTACACCAACACCTGATGAATGCAAAAATCTTGGCTCCCACACTCATCATCTCCTAGTACTTTTGTGTTCTTCCCTTTCTTTACAATACTTTTTTCTTTCTTATGCTTTTCCTTCCCCTCTTCGGTGTCTCCTCCCCATACCACATTTAGCATGCCTGCTTTGCAGGTTTTCTACATTCGCTACTTACCCCAGAACACTTCAAAACTGCAGGTGACCACTAGCCAATAGGCCAACCTAATGGGCTGCTTCTGAGTGGCAACAAGCCACTTCTTTCCCCATCAACACCAGAAACAGTCACTCACTCTGTCTCCCTAATCTAATCCTTCTCTGAACTCTGCTGTAGGACTCCGTCTTTGCAAGCTACCAGCTAGCTGGCAGTCAGAGGAGTGCAGCTAGCCACTGCTAAGAAATAATTTCCTTTTCCTCCTTCTCAGTAAAACCACAAGCAGCGGTAAGACTTGGTGGGTTATTTTCAGACCGCTAATCAACCATACCGCCCAAGGCAGCTACATGAACAAGTGAAAGCATCTAGCTCAAGACAGAGATGAGTGATTCAGCATGTCCATTACGTGGAACTAGCTGACACCAGCATGCTAGTGAGGAAGAATACTTACTGCTTTACCTAAGCAAAGTGATTTTTCCAAACCCAGAATTGGCTGGTACTTACCATTCTACTGTAACGACTACAAAATGTCTTTTTAGGCACAAATCCAGGGTCCCTCTATCTCAAAGCAGAAGGTGAGGCATCCTAATTTGTTAAGTCTGCCCCCTTCCTTCATTGTTCACACTTACTTTCATTTAATAAGAGTAATGTTCTTGTGTTACTGAATCTGTATCACTACAGCTGGTTCAAATAAATTGACTCTGTTTTTCATATTTACTCAATCGAAGCTACTATCAGCCAATTAGCAAATAGATGCATTTTGCACAGAAGCATACACTGTAAAATGCACAAAGGAGTAACCTCTAAGCAAGTCAGAGCACTCCTTTCACAGTGGATCTCTGGCTGGACTGAGAAGAGCAGTTTCTAAAAGTCTCTGCAGCAGACAACGCAGCATACCAAAAGTCTGAAGCTGTTGGGCCTATGTTTTTTATCTTTAAAATAATTACCTTGTGCTTCCCCATTCCCACTTTCATCCACAAATAAAGACCTTACTTGCCTGCAAATACTTTTTCAAAACTTTACCAGCTAAATTCTTACCCTCTCTAGGTCCTGCCTCAAATGCATGAACATCCTCATGCGAGTATGAATGCTATCTTCTTTTGGCTGCACCAATCCATTTTCTTCATCCTCCTTGGGAGGAAACAAGGGTTTGTTAAAGTTACTTTTTCGCTTTAATTTCCAGTAATTATAGATGAAGTCCACAGCAAGTTTTGGAAGGCCCAGTTCTGCTGCAACATCCTCCACTTTAACTAGTGAGTAAAACTCTTCTTCCAGCTCTCGGAGTTTCTGGGCTCGCAAACTGGTTTTCTCACTCTCTGTTTGCTTCTGCTCTGACACACTCTTGGGGTGTTCATCAACATCAGGCAATGAATTCTGTTTGTTCTTGCTGTGCTTTAGACAATAGGACTTGAACTTGACCTCGTCTCCATCATCCAGGATAGTCTTCATCTCTAAGCTATGCTCAAAGGCACAGGTGACATGAAAGGCAGTGATGCAGCTTTTCACAGAGCACTAGAGACAAAATAAAACAAAAAGCCTCAATCACTAGCAGTCACAACAAATCACCAAAAAAAAGGACAGAATTATCTGAGCTACATGAAAGAGCATCCCTGCAAAACCGTATTTCCTAAGCACTGTAAAATACACCTGTTGATCTCTCTAAAATTGGTGAACAGTGCCCAGTGGAAGGACCTTTCTGTCCATCTCACCCACACAGTAGCAGTCCTTACACATCTCAGCCATCTTCAAAGGAAGGCAACTCAGACTAATTCCTAAATCTCTGTGCTAGTGAGCCAATCTGATAGCAAACAGCTAAGAAGAGGTAGGCATCTACCTCTGGCATTATAAAGCAGCTCAGAACAAGGAAGAAACAAAATGCAAAACCAAAATTGTCTCAAGGGTTACCAAGGGACAAATACATACCTGAATGCAAGCACCAGTTTTCAGTTTGCATAAGCTACACACAAGAGCCCATCGACTTGGTGGGATGTGAGACACCTTTGTGATTGGCTCCATCCTTTCTGGGCAAGCAATACTAACCTGTAAGCAAAGAAAACCCAAACAAACAGCACGGAAAGCAGTTAGAGGGAATAAAAACAAGCTCTTCATTAATACTAGAAGAAGAAATAGGACAACACATCTCACTGCAAGATCTTGATGTGCTCATACTTCTTAGCAAGAGATCCTAAAAGATCCCCCATGAAAAAGTACTGTGGAGTATTACTAGTTAAAGCTGATGGCTACAAGTTGCAACTCTTCAATACATGAGGCACCTACAGCACACCTTGATATGAACCAGTTTGAGAGCTGTAATGCTTAGGCTTATTTCTTTCCATTCTGCTGTCTGTTTCAGAGTTTTTTGGTTGTGGAGTGGTTGTTGGGTTGGTTTTGGTTTGGTTTCTTTTTTTTTTGTTTTGGTCGGTGATTGATTGTTATTTTGGGGCTATTTTACCCCCTGTGCTGCTTTAACAGGTCTAACTTTAGAAGTACCAAAATACTCAGAATAAACCAAGCACACTTACTCCTTACACTTACCTGAAGAAGTTCCTTTTCCTTTCCACAGATCTGCTACAGTAGCTACTTCTGCCAGCTCACTATCTGGGGCTGAACCAGATCCACCAGTCAGCAGGCAGAAAGCCTCGCTTCCCAGCTCTGCCTCTCTGCTGAGCACACCCAGTGCAAGAGGGGACTCTAATACACTTTCCTAACTACAGGCTGTACCAATACAACTCGAAAAAAGAACACAGCAAACTTCTCTCACTGCAGAGCACAGTATATTCTCTTGTGCCAGCTTTTACACACTTAATCTGGCTGATCCATTTCTTTCTGGTAGACCAGATTATGCATATTAATACTAATAGAAATAAAGAAAAATGACCACAGAATCCTATCCTTTGATACACTAACATCCACATATCCATTGTGATAGAAATTTCTCAGCTGACTGCTGTCCACACTGTCCAAACAAGGGCTGTCCTCCACAATTTGTACACCAGAAAAAAAGATAAGTTAAGTTATCTCCATAGGCCTCCCTGAGCCACTCCTGATGGGCAGAAAAAAAAAGATGGCCAGCTATGAATGATCAACATACAGAATTGGGCTAGTATGAGAATGGCACGTGGCAAAAGATCTCAGGGAGGTAACTGTTCTGTTCCAAGAATACTAGTCTCCAAAAGTGTGGATTTTGATGCTACACAGCCCTTTTTGAATTTAGGAGTTGTGTGCTTTGGAGGGCTACCTGCCTGAAGCAGAAATACAACACTGATTCTAGCTAGGAAGATCTCCACACTGTCTATGAAGGATTCACCTGAACGGAGCAGATATGTATTTTCCAGTGGTGGGACAGGGGTCTCTCCTCAAAGGGGTCAGATCTAAGGATTCAAAGAAAGGAGGTTCCGAGGTCATGCTCTGTGGCACTGTGAGTCCAGAAAAAAGCCAATTCCTTAAGAAATCAGTTAAGGCTGAGGTTTGAACAGATTTTTTTTTTTCCCTTTCCTAGAAAGCTTTACCAACATGACGCCACAGTAGTTTTCATAGATTACCACCATAGTAAGACTCTCCTAGGGAGATCCAGGTTGTATTAACTAGTTAAATATGTGATAATTAAATCACTGGCTTTACGAGAACCAGTAGCCTAAGCTGAATTTCCTAACTTCCCTTTGGGGTACATCAATTAACCAATGCACATATTCATTTTAAAACCTGCCTAATCCCTGAAGAGGAAAGGCTTTGCTTCAGCAGACCTCCTCTGTGAGGTGGACTTATCCAAAGAGGATTGGTCAGCTGATAAAACACAGTTGCTATGCTCAAACTACGCATTTCAGGATCAGTGATTTACAAGTTAATTGCATAAGTTTACTCTAGTAAGATTTTGTATCTGTTATATAAAATACAGAAGATTTTATAGTTGTTATTTCACCCTTTGGTTCCTCAACCACAAGGCACATCTTCTGGAATATACTCAGGTCAACCTTCTGCATGGCACTTCCAGAAGTCTTCTTTAATAAGATAGTGAGATGCTTCAGAAAGCGTCCAGCTTTTACCAGACAAGGAGAACAGGTAGACGATACACGATGCCCTCATCAGGCAGAGATGATGAACAATTTAATCTGTTGTGGCCTTCCTATAAACTAGTGAGAAAATGACAAAGGTGTCCTGGAAATACTTGAATGGTTCACAAAAATCATGCCCAGCACTCTTCAACATCACCAAATGCAGCTTTCTTCCTTCCAAAATATGCAGGAGCCTTTCATCAACCTAACTTGACCCTGCTCAGAACAGAGCTGGTTACAAGTTGCACACGTATTTTCTGAAACAATATTGTAAAAAGACTGACCGCAATCCTCACCATAGTTACCACTATGCCGAGACAAGACTCCTTTGGGAGTTAAGGGATTATATCAACTTGTCAGGTTGTCTGTATCCCTTTCAAAAAGAAACCAGAACCTTCAGTGAATTTTTCAAGACTGAGTAATACCAGCTTTTCACTGTGCTTCCCAGCAGGAGGTGGGAATTCACAGGACTTCTCCCTGTTTCTCACTGCCTCTTTTAATGCTCCTCTGTTCCTTCCCCAGAGGCAACTCGTAAGGTCAGGAAACATTTATGTTGGAAATACTGTCCATTCAGCTTGTAACACTGTGTTTATATTATCCCGCTTTGTAAAAGCACAAAGAGGCACTTAGAGAGTCAGGTGTGATTTATTTATACTGGCCTCATGCTGCCTGCGTGTTTCTGATATTCAAAGAGAGGAGTCAAGGCAAAGTCTGTCTGAACTTTGCTGCTCACAAGGGACCCACAGATGGGAGAGGCCAACCTTTCCATTCCCCAAAACCTCCCATCCCAAGGCAAAAATAATCCATCTGCTGTAAAATGTAGCTGCTTTCTCTGTTATCACCCTGTATCAGGTTAATTTTGACTGCTGTGTTCTGAGGAAGTTATAAGATTGAGAATGAGTAAAGACAAGGGATAGTCGAAGCCTCTTATCTGCAACTGTTATACACATAAGCTGCTATCTACAAGGTCACCCTGCTGTCCTCTGCTCCACCAACAGCTGCACAACAGTCTGCACCAGTGGCTGGGAAGGGCAGCCCAGCTGCTGCAACACAGCCACCCACAACAGCAGCTAAGGATAGTCAATTTGATACCCTTCCAGCTTTAGCAAGGAAAAACAGCCTTCTGCTTCAGCTAACACCACATGGATTGGGGGAGTACCTAGCTGTAATGGGTTATCTACGGCAGAGAAGGACCTTGCATTTCAAAATGCCTGGCAGAGGCTTTCTGGGCTCAGAGTTTCCCTTTATAATTTGTTTTTTAAAGAATGTTCCTTAAGAAAACATGAAGTAGAAGACTACACATTTACCCTAGAAGACAATAAAAGGCAGAAGAATACAAGGACATAAGCCAAGTTAATAAGTACACTTTGGAAAGGAAAAACCTTCCTATGTCCCAATCAGTCCAGTGAGGATCAGAAAAGCCTTTTGACAGCATTAGCTCAAAAGGAAGGAATGGAAGAATAAAACATTTCAAGACAGCACCAAATGAGTTAATGAAGGAAAATACCTGGTGCAATTGCCTGAAACGAGGCTAGCCTATACTTAGTGACTCATCAAGTCCCTTCTATGAACATTTTGCCACAAGACACAGACATGTTTATGGCCCAATTCCTCTTGGCATTCTGCCTTGCTCCTTTTTTGTTAGGACCATGAGAGGAAATGGCAGTGACTTTAGAAACTGTTTCTTTTTGGGGAGTTCCAGTGTGCTGCTACTGTCTTGGGGAAAGGAAAAACAGATATAAGAGAACATATATTCTCCCCTAAAGGTCCATGCCAAGGTCTTTCTTGTTGCCTGCAGCACATAAGGCCGCACTGACTCTCCAGACAGGAACTGACCTGCCATTTCAGCAGCAATTCCCAAAGATTTCTCTGACTTCTTTGGTGACCATGTTGTTTTACATCCACGAGGCATCTCCCACCCCTACTGGCAGTTGTCACCTTGCTATGCCTGACACACTTGGCACGAGCATGGAGGTGAGGAGGTGCCCGAGCCTTGTACAGCCTGGAGCACCGAATGGACTGTGGGAGCAGCAGGATTAGAGCTATTCCGTCTGGATGCTCCCCAGGCAGCTTCTCCCTCAGCTAGAGGGAGGCAGGTAGGTGGGAAGGCAGTGTGTGTGCCCTGCCCTGCTGTCAACCTGCTGGTTCCTCCTCTGCTGGTGAGAGCATCAAGGCAACCAGGTGAAGAAAGCATGTTTTAGGAAAACCAGTCTGCTTGCAGCCAGGAGGAAATATCTTGTCTGGAGCCTCTAAGTAAAGGAAAAGTCAGAAGGCAGACAGACATTTGCAGTAAATATTTAGTGGTTTTTTTCCCAACTTCTCTCTCCTTAAAGGTGGAAGAAATGCCTGGAACTACAAGCAGGCCTGAAAGGAAAGTGCAGCTGCAAAGATAGCCTCCTTGAAAAGCAGATATGTGCCTGAGACAGAGCTAGGAATTACACATTGCGTGTCACTGCTATGTTTACAGGAAAAAAAAAAAAACAAAAAACCCACAAAAACCCAACCACAACAAGAAGCCAAGAACAAAACAACCCAAATCACTATCTTATAATCCTCCTCAAAGTTTTATGAATGTGAGGCCTGGCTCACTTGGGAGTAGAATGTTCACAAAATAAGGCATCCATGCCCGATGTGATAGCACCAACAGATCTGCCTACTGCCTCACATTAAGTCACCCTCTATAATGGATGTGGATCTTGCCAGAAAGAAATATTCCAAGCACAAAATTAAACATAAACCCCACCTATACATATGTGAACATTTCAATTTACATAGTTATGTGATCTTAAATTTGATTCCAAGTAGAGGAAGAAGCGTAAAATTTCATTATTAAATACTCTGTATTGTGTACACAAATAGGTATTTGAATAAAGTCTTATAACAAAGATAAAAAGCCTCATCTCCCCACTGTTCAGAGAAAAATAGTTAAAAACCCTGAACTGCAAATCTTAAAATCCATCTTACATAAATAATGCAATGGGAGGGTGCACACAACAACAGAAAAGTGGAGGTATGCATGCAAATTGTATAATTACATCTAACTGCACACATTCATCAGAAAATAAGAGCAACAGCAAAGCTGCAATTGTATGGTAAACACTGGTTTACATCAGTAACCCTTTCTATCAGGTCACTCAGCTACCACAATGACACCCAGAGTGATTGCTGAGTAAATGGAGAGGACCAAGTGATTAATCAATGGAACATTAGTTGGACTATCTCCCAGTCCTCACCGACTGTGCAGACTCATCAGAATCAAGTCCAGCATTATGCCAGACAGGTACCTTAAATCATAAGAACATAAAAAGGCAGAGGAGGGAACGAGGAGGAGGAGGACAGCAAGGAGTCTACAATACAAAAGAAAGAGGCAGAAATTAAGTTTTACCTCTGGAATCCAGAGAGCACAGCTCACATGTGCCCACTTGGTCCCTGTCCTGGTAGCTTTCATGGCACCTCCTCTTTTGGGACATAGGAGGCACTGAGGATGTATTCCCAGCACACAGGTGCGACACAGCCAACTCCCTTCCGGTACTTTTAGGATTCCATAGCACGCCTTGGAGGAAAACAGGTATTGAGATCATTGTGCCGATACAGTTTCTCACACAAGCATTAATTTCTACATGGACCAAAGCTTTCAAATACTAAAGGCACAATTTGGCCTTTATTTAATCCTTCTCTAATTTATTCATCTTAAAACAAGTCAAATGATCAAAAAGATAAACAGCCTCTGCAGCAAAATCTTTTTTTAGGCTGGCTTCTTTTTAAAGCATTTGATGTTATTTTTTTAATCACATAAAACATATCCATTGTGACTGCACACCACCAATGGTGTGAAGAACCTTTATCTTTCCTTTTAGTGACTTTTAAATATCTGAAGCAAAAAACACAGATGTGTACTTAAATTAGCTTCTGCATCTAATCCTTTTTTAAAATCACAATTTCCTACCACTAATAACTTTACACTCTAACGTAATTCTATTTAGATGTGAAAGGATATGAGCTGTTTGACCAAAGACCATTTCCTACAACATGAAATTACCTTTGTAGTTACAATTCTGTGAATTGTTTGTTTCTTTATGATATCGCAGCAAAATTCACAGCATATACTGAAATTGTGAGGTGCTGGGTTTTATGCTTATTTGCTGAGTAATTCCACTCAACTACTCCAAATAAAAACTTTACCAGAAGAGTGGTTTTCATACATAAATCTCACTATTCCTAACACCATCTTAGAGAAGAGTAACACCAAAAGCCTCAACAGAACAGGATCATGAGTTGTACCCAATCTTTCAGATCCAAATCCAGTATAAAAATCCCACACTTGCCTTCCCAGCCTTGTAATAAGATTTTAGTGTTTAATATGAATTAACATCATAAAACACTGCACAGTCATGTCAGGCCTGTACACACAGGGACTTTCCTTAATTAAATCCTGTATCATGGGATTGATAAACCCATCTGACTAACCAAAACGCTATTTTGATGTGATGACTGTTGTAAAAATCCCAACAGGGGGAGCTGTAATCTAAATTTTAAAAGTGAAGTCTCCTCTTCCCTGCCCGCCCCCGGCCCACCTTATGTGGCGCATTCCCAGCAGCACTCTTTCTACTACTAACACAGAAGAGGCACTGCACCCAAGATCATATTTAAGTGGTTGGAAATGGACAACAACTATTTTCTAGTTTAAGCCAAGTAATGAGCGGAGGATGCCTAGACTTACAAATCAGGAACTCCATGATGTTTCTGAGCTGGCACAGTTAGGGCATCCCGAAGAAGGGAATTTCTTGCACTCCTCCCCCCACCTCCAAACTGCATGATGACAACCAGACCTGAGACTATGTGGTGAACTAGAGCCCATCCAGGTTGGAAACAGAATTGATTTTTGGCTGTTGTTAGGATTAGCTCCAGCTCAGACACACTCCCCAGGTTGTTTCAGGCAGGCCTGGCATGGCAAAGGGTGAGGAGGAAGGAAGCAGTAGGCCATCAGCTCAAGCTCCACTATCAGCAGGCAACCACAAGCCTCCAGCTGCAGATTCATCATGACTTTTGAACGGGCACAGGCAGGGGCTGAAGCAGGCGGCCGAGCTGCCGGCTGCATTCCTGTCACTGGCCGTGTTACCGGCACTCAGGCTCAAGTGGCTTCTTCACGCAGTGAATCAGATCAGGACAGCAGCCGAGCTGGAAGCCAGCCCAGCGAGTGGGGAGATGACAGGTCCTTTTTCAGCCAGATACGCTTCTTGAGTATTACTTGCAGTCAGTACAGAAATATATTTTTTAAAAAACCTTTCTCAGTCTCTTCAATTTATAGCAAAAACCCCTTCCAGAACAGGACGTGCAGAAAACACAGGATTCATATCCCTTTCTTGATTTTTAAAGGATAAAATACCTCTGCCCAACTACATTGAGCTCAGTCAGAATAAAGTCTTGGCTACATCTGAAAAGCTATAAACGTGAGCAACATTCAGACCATGACTATGGTTACTGCAGATGCTTATGTCTTCTAAAAAAGATCAGCCTGTTACATGTGGTTTCAGGTGGCTAAATTTGGACAGCCTACATCTGACCAACTGACTAGTCAGTCCAGAAGAAAAAAACCCAGCTCTAAACCAAACCAACTTTAGATTCATCATATATAGGGCAAGCCATCATTTCCTGCCCTGTTTATCTTCAAAAGCAGGTTTAATAATAGTGGAAAAATTGTTTATGGTCACAGAGGAAGTACTGCAAGTCTCAAGAACACACTTCATGTTCCTATCAGACTGCAGATGTCCACATTATTTACCAAGTGAGATCACTTAAGCTACTTGACTGTCAGAGTACCAAAATTCAGTATTATTGTTTGGCTTTCGGCTGTGACGAGTTAATTTTCTCTGTAGCATCTAGTACACTTTTGGATATACGATGAGAATAATGTTGGTAGCACACTAATATTTTAGTTGTCGCCAAGCAGTCAAGGACTTTTCAGCTTCTCACACTGCCCTGCCAAGGAGAAAGCTGGGGGTGCCAAGAGGCTGGGAGAGGACCCAGCCAGGACAGCCGACTCAAAGTGGTCAAAGGGATATTCTCTAACATACAACATCATGCTCTATGTGCAACTGGTGGTGCTGGTCAGGAGGCAGCACAGCTCAGGAGCTAGGTTAGCATCGGTTCCAGGCAACTGGGCTGTGCATCACTTGTTTGGTATATTCTTTTATCAGCATCATCACTATTATTTACCTTTCCTGTCCTATTAAGGTATTTTTACCTCAACCTGCAAGATTTCCCTTTTTCTTTTTGATTCTCTCTCCCACCCCACTGGAGGTAGGAGAGAGGGAGGGAGGGAGGAGTGAGCACAGTTGTGTGGTTCTTTTAGCTTTCTGACAGGGTAAATCATGACAGTATTCCACCACCCTTCACACCCAGAAAAATTACAAAACCCTCCAATTAATATGTAATACTAGTTCAAATTCCACACTTGTCAATGTAAACTACCACCACAGGACAATAACAACATTTCTGCAGGAACTAACCTGATGGACGCAGATATTACACTTGTCACAAAACACCATGTCATTGCCATCTTCACTGTCAGGGGACCGACACACGTCACAGATGACATCTTCATCATATTCAATACCCAACCCTTCTTCAGTCTCAATAGCGTGATTCATGTTCTCATGACAGTGCCGTTCCAGCACTTCAATTGTCTTTTCCATTGTGTTTTCATCCAGGGGCCCACATCCTATGACAAAGAACAGGGAAGAGGAATTAGAGGACAAGAGTCCGGAATGCAAGAAGAAGTAAGGACAACTTCTAGCAACTAAACCAATACACACAGCATCATCTCTGTCATCACACACACACTAAAAATAATTAAAAAGAGAAACCCAAACCCTTTTTTACTCACTGGCTAATTGTAGCATTATCTTAGAAATACGAGTAGTACTACTGGGGCAAAAGTTTAAGTTGCACATAAAACACAAGGACTGCACCTAGAAGAAAACACTACAGAACAGAAGACAGATAGCAGCTTATGTAATTGCTAACTGCTCCCATACAACCCTCCTTCCACCTCCATCACTTAAAAAAAACCCTAATGACATCTAAAATCACACACAATGTTCTTCCAAACGCGAACTCCCTAGGAAATAAAACTTATCAAGAACACTTTAGATCTTGTAACGATACAAAAGTTGCCACCACCCAGTACCATCCAATACACTACTGGAGTTATTATCAGCACAATGGATATTAAAAGTGCTTTTACTGTTTTGTTGGAGCTTTTTATGAAGAAAATACAATACACTACTGGCAATAAGTGATGCCTATTCACTTGACCTCTACACATGCTATGTACACTTACCACTAATCAAACTCAGCATAAGCAAAACCACCTAAAAAGGACTTGCTGCAAGGCTGGTCCACAGCTTGAAGCTTCAGGGCATACACCACCTAAGAAACCCTACGATGTACACATCTACAAGTCTCCAAACTGCATCTTCTCAAAATCCTCCTCAAAAATGTTGCTGCTGCCCATAGCTTGCTATTTACTCAGACCTTTAAAGCTTGGGATGTTCATGTAACAGAGGTTAACAGTGTAACTGGTGGACTACACCCAAAAATACCACTCCTAATATGGATATTTTTGTTGCAATTGTGAAACAGGGATATGGAAGAAATAAATGACTGCTGATACAAAGCATCTTCTACTATTAAGCTGTTTTCTCTAATGCCTGGGTATTTTCTCACTTCAAGCAGAGTCAACAGTCAATCCAGACAAGCTCCTTGTTCAAAAGGATATGTCTAGGCAGATCTTGAAAGTGTCCATGGATCTACCTTTTACATACACATGCTCTGGCACTAGAGCTCAGTCATGAATTCCTTCCTTCAGCAAGCTGGTCTCCTGACACATCTATGTGTTTTTCTGAATGTCTGGATGGATCTTTCTTGTGCTTGGAGAAGACTGTCCTTGCTAGCTCTCTTCAGAAGTTCCACTCCTCAGAGCTGCCTCCTAGATCCCACCTACCAGTTACCCAAACTCAGTACAAAAACAGTTCCTGGAAGCCCAAAACCAGGCAGCTACTTCCTTCCCTCACTATCTCAGACACCACTATGTCACAGCTACTACAGTCAACATCACCAGTGGAATCGCATCCCTACAGGTTCTTCCTTGTTTGTGAGCAGCAAATCCAGCAGACACCAATTGTCTTTTCCCATCTGTCCTTCCCAAAGTATCTGCAGTCATCTATGGATGAAAGCCAGACACATGGGCTATTCCACCACAACTCAGTTACTCTGGTAGTAATTCTAAGATTATATTCCATAGCTCAATGCCCCTCATAGCATGCTACTACCCACAACCCACATGGAAAAAGAAAGTTTACTCAGCTAATTTTAAATGAGCTAACATGTGTGAAACTTAATTACTCTGTTAAGAGCCCAGCATGCAAGCTCCTCAGAACTCTGAATTTGTAGCAATAATATGTTAGAGTTGAACAAATGGAAACATCTGCTTTTCTGTACAAAATTTTAACTTTTCAAGTCTTAAGATTAATTCCACCTGGTGTGGGCTTTTCCTCTCCTGCCTCAGTCCACAGATGTTGAACATGATTTTAGAGTAAGTTTTCAGGCAAAACAGGTAAAACCTAAAACATCAAGAGATCGAGCAAGTCATTATTTTAAGTGTATTTACCTTGTTTTCCTTCACATTTCCATTCAATTCTCATTCAGTGAGATCTTTAAGAGATCTCACACAGCAGACTACAAGTCAAACAGCAGAAACTAATTGCTGCTTTTAAAATTAGAACACGTTGTGAAATTACCCATTTCTGTAAGTTCTTCATTCAGCTCCTGAAGCCAAAAGATGTCCATGTCATCCAAGTCATAGCGACACACAGATTCTGCCAGTTCCAAAATGTTGATGTAACCTGGTTCTGTGGGCTCTTGGCTGGAACAGTGGATGTATTTCCTGGGTCGTGTATATAGCACTTCTTTCACCTTTTCTGCTACAACCCTAGAGTGAAATAAGAAACAGTTACAACTTTTTAAGACCCATCCTCAAAAGACACGAAATGTTTGCTGAAAGTTTGAAGAAACCTGGTGTTTTGCAGATTTTGAGCTAGCCACTAAGTTTAGCGAGGCTAGGGAAATGGGATCATCCAGGAAGCAAAGGAAGAAAATACTGGTGTTTTTAAACTTTCAATTACTTTTAGAGGTAAAACTCAGCACTTGATTAGTAAACTAGCCTGTGGGAATGGAAAGGCTGACCTTAGCTAGATAATGTAAATCTTTCTCTGAATTCAATGAGAGAGGCCCTAACTGTGAAAGGAAGCCAAGGAGATACAGAGTGGAACGGTGCCATGCATGAGCAGCTCGGCGTGCTTTCTGGAGCTAACCCTCCTCAGGATAAGGAGAAAAGAAAAGCTGTAGAAAATAAAGCGAGAGGAGGAAAGAAGGAGCAAGCAGCACTCAAGCAGTATCCCACATAAATTTTCCTGGATAACCCTGGTTGCTAATATTATCACAAAAAATGCTGTTCTGCCATTCTTCTGCCCCTTCACCTTGCTCATTTTTTGCTCTTGTTCCCTTCTTTTCCCTAGTCCAGCCAAATCTATAGCATTTTTTTCCTCTAATGTAATACTGCTGATATGAAATGCAATATATTTATTTTTAATAACTTGTTACTGACAATAGCCCCAGTGGAAATTAAATTATGCTGGCATCAGCGCTTTGACCGGACAATTCATTTTTCTTCGTCTCAAAGACCATGCTGGCAATAACATTTCTATGTTGAAACACATTTTGTTTCCACCAGGAAGAGTTACATGACTAGAGTGTTATGTTTTCCAAGTCTAATCACAGTGTAAGAGTACAAAAGGATGTCTTTTGAAAGTGAGATCACCGAACTTCTATAATGTTAAGCAGTTCTTTGTAGCAAAAGAAAGCAGAAAGGGATAAAGCTTTGGCAAAAATAAAATCATTAAATTATATGAGCAAGTGATTAACTTTAACAGGTGTCAGTAACTACTGAGCGTCTACTGCTCTATATCACCACATTTCAGAGGAAAGCCTTTCAAGTAACATGTAGAACACTCAGTTTTATTTTTAATTTATTAAATTCACCACACTCAAAGGAGAAAACAGGTTTTAATCCACAGCAAAGCGTGACTCAAGCAAAGACATCCCCTTGCTAAACTCACAATACAGATACTGTAACAGAGTACAGACAAGAAACAGATCTCAACTCAGGTGCCACAGAACTGTTTTCCAAATCAGTACTTGCTTGGTTTAAGAACTTTAAGGCTCAAGAACCTGAAGGCTGCTGCATTGGAGACTTAAATATAATCACAACAAAGAAAAGTTAACTGCATTTAGACACCCAGTTTTTGAGAGACTATCTTCTTGAAGACGTCATTTTGTGCAGGTGATCTACGCCTGTTTGTCATTACCTGAGAGAAGGCTGTGGAATGGTTTCTGGGCTGGCTGGAACTTGAACCCCTTTCTCCCATTCTTGTTTCCAAGTGTCCGCAAAGATATAATATTCATCAGGGTTGACATGGTGCGAATCTGGTAGTTTCATGGCACTAATGAGATCCTTGCGGAACACCTGCAAAAAACACCAGGGAAAAGTGGCTTGACAAAGTGTGTTGCGCTAAAGGAAGCTATAGGTGTTTTTCTGAACCCATGCTGAAATACCACATATACCTTCATAATTTTCCAGAGTACCAACACACAAACAAATCCGCTTGAAATTACCTAGATTATGATTCTTGGTGTATCGGGTGCAGTATGACAAGAAGTTAAAGCTAATTCGAAGTCATGTGGCTGCCTGACCACTGATCAGAACAAAGGCGGCTGTTACAGACAGCCAGTAAGAGAGGAAAGGAGGCCTGCACCTGATTTAAAACCCTTCACCTTACCAAACAGCTTATTCTGTTCCCCAGTTTGTAGGCTTCATCCTAACTTAGATACAAAGTAGCATATCCTTTTCCTCCATTTAGTTTAGCTACTTTAAACTGTCATATTCCTCACAGGGTACCAACAGTTACCATGGCAAAACTGATGTGCAGGCACTTGTTCATTTTTTGAAACCACTTCTAATTTTACTGGTCAGGATGCTCTGTGCCTGACCCCTAGTGACACACCCAATCCAGCCTCAGCATCCTTTAGCAAACCTATACAATGAAATATGCCATCACAAAACAAAGCAAACCCACCAGTGACAAACCTCCATCCACAACATCCAACTCTTACCTCAAGAGAATTAAATTTTTGGGAGCATATAACCATAATTATCAGTTATATCAAAGCTTAGTGTCAGTATCTGTTAAGCACAGGTCCATACAATTTAAATAAAGGGCATACGCACCCCTTGTGGGTTTGTTTTTTTTTTTTCCCCCCTCCACCAGTTTAAGATTCATAAAAGCAAAACAGTGGCTGTGGAATGGTGTTCAGGAGAAATCACAACTAATTAGCTATATTATCATAATGAGAAATCAAATCCTCGAAGGGCAATAAAATGAAACAGAAAATATTCCTGCAATAAGCTGTGGCAGGCTGAACTCTGTTCTTACTAATTCAGTTTTATAGCCAGAAGAGTAATAAAATATCACCAAGCCAAGTATCTTCGTGTACCCTTTTCAATTTGACAGCACCAGACCAGTTATGCCTACGACAAGAATTCTCAGCTGTTCTTGGAAATCATTAAGTACACATTATTTAAAAAGGCTCTATGCTAAAAACAGGTATTGAAATAGGCTGCCGGTGACCTGGAACACTGATGTTACTTCATTATGTCCTATAACTGCATCTCAATGCGGACTGTCAGAGGCAAGCTGACCAAGGGAATTCCAAACCACAGGCTCAAGGCTCTCTTATTTGCTACTGATGTATTTGTTGCCTGCTTTGGTTCAGACCATACTGTCCATTGTAGCCTTTGCACAAAATTCCTCAGGTACCTAACAGGCCTGTGTTAAATCTGAATGACAAGACTGAAAGCATTAAGGATGCAAGCATCCATTTTTTTTCCAAGCAGTATGTGCACACACTAGAAATAAAATGAAAAATTATGACACTTAAAAGGCGTTTTCATTTTATGTCTCACAGGTACAGAACCAGGATTATGAGAAAGACTAAAATGGTGCAATTCCAGTGAACTCTAGAAGGAAAAATTAATCCAATGAATGAGAAATGCAATGACTGGTTTAATTATCAGAAAAGATATTCCTCAAAACTTATCTGAGGTAAGTGCTTTGCAAACTACCTTTAAAGCCACTGACAGAATACAGAAGTAGAGTGCTTCGTATCAAGCCTACTATTTTTTAAACACTAGATGAGAAATGCTATTAAAGACATCAGTATTCTAACTACATTGCTTAGCAGCAAATTCCTCTTCTGATCATCCATTATGTATGCGGATTGTATCATCTCTATTTTTAGAGCACAATTTCCCCTGGAGCGTGGACCTTTTTGTTAGTTTTTTTGACTGCTGTACACTACTGACCACACTATCACTACCCTGCAATATTAAGTTCTCTGCCTCAGGTTTCTAAAATTTGCAACTACTTAATCTCAAAGGTTTAACCAATATAAACACAACTGCTTAGACCTTAAAGAACCCCAAAATTCAACCAAGACTTCCTAAGAACTGCCTATTTGTACTTGTGATAACAGTGCAATTGAGTATTTCCTGAGGATGCACAGAATCATTACAATTTGTAGCTCTCATCATTCTTCATTTCTTCACATGTGGCCAAGCACTGCCTTCAAATAGAAAATACTCTCAGAGGAGGAAATACAGGAACACATGCTTTGATCGCTCACTCTATTTCCTTTGTTGTGAAAATAAACCAGAACACCCAGGGGACCCAAAGAGAGTTTTCTGAAACATAAAGTAAATTTTACTTCAGTAATCAGCCTCAAGGCTACGATCAAGGAAGAGAAGACACATCAGGATTTAGATAGCTAGCTTTTCCCTGTGGTTGTTTTTCAAATAAGCATCCAAAAAGAAAAAATGCAGTTGCTTATACTAACTGTATTCATAGAGCATCAGCAACTCCACTCCACAGCATACACTCTCCTCTTGGCAAGGACCACCTTCACCCCCCCCACAGTTGGCCCAAGCAACGCAGCGGCCATCTTTCAGTCACCCAAACCCAGGTGTATTTCTTACCATTCATAAATTACAAACTTTCAATTTTAATAGCATTTCTTAATATCAACACATATTAAGATGACCTGAAAAATCAACACACCAGGTCTAGGCAAACAAGGTACTCCCAATCCAGACACTTTGCTCCCCAAGAGTAGACTCTGTCTAACACTGCGTGTTTTTACCATGACAGAGAAAGACTTCACAGAGCTGAGCGACAACCAACTGCAGCCAGCGGAGCCAGGTCTCTGCACACAGAAATGGGAAACTCCCCACAGCTGTAAGCATTCATAGAAGTTACTGTGTGACAGTCCTTTTAAAATACTTCTAAAAAAAGTATTTTTAGCAACTGAAAACATGACAGAAGATGAGTTTTAGCCCTGCTTACCATACAACACTGCTTGGTCGGAACTTGCCATTTCATTCTGCTGCCTGGAATTTTTAGTTTCAGATGAAAACAGTACAGTGTTTTGAAAAACATGTTTGCTTATGTCACCATCATAAGCATTTTATTGAGAAACTCTTAACAATTGTCTCACACTTTACAGCTGGGGCTTAAATCTTAAAGAGGAGACCCTGTTCTTTGGTCAAGAATAGCTTTTTGCTCTGCAGAAGTTTACCTGGATTTGCTGAGGTAATGAGAACCTCAGTCACCTCTGCAGAGACACACTGCTGTCTCTAAAGCCTTTAAAAGCTGAATTCCATAAAAACTCTCCAGAAGTAAGGATGCTCTGCCTGCCCTGGTCCTGCCCACCCCTCCTGCCTCCAGCATTAACACACCAAGCAATATTGATATCCCAGGGCTGTGGAAGAAAAGATATGGTTCATATGCTTTATTTGTTTTTCAGACTTCTGAGTCCTATCTGGAAATCATGTTAGAACCCATCTATTAATGCCTCACCAAAAGCTGTCTATGACTTGAACTCAAGACCCCTCTGGAAAGCACTCTAAGAAAATTCAATACCTAATTTTCCTCACAGGACCCCCCTGTGCTTACTCTGCGAATAAATCAAGACTGCGAAACAAAACTCGGTATTTTGTGTGAAGCGCCATTATGCCGTAAAGGTATCAGGGAGGATACAAGTAACGCTACAAAGAAATACACTACAGTATTCTTATAAAACACAAAGAGTGGGTTTTGTAGAAGACTCTTGTATTGTCAGACAAACCCCGTTTTCACTGAACAATGCAAGAATCAGATCTGCACAGTCAGTCACCTTTTGTTCATGAACAATACACACCTAAAAGCACACAGAAGGGGGGGGAGGAGGGTTAGAAGAGTGTCACGAGTTGCCTTTTCCAATACCCCTCTGCAAGCTACTACAGTTCACTTATTACATAGCCCACTGCTTATTCATCTTGCCTTGCCCAAAAGCACGCAAGGGAAAATAAATGGATTGCATCATCTCTTAAAATGGAAAGAAACACATGTTCCTTTTTGTGACAAACTCTGAGCTTTCAGATACTTTGTCCACCTGCTTATAAACCCCCAACAAGGGTAAGCAGCTTGTCATAGATACTTAGGCCACCACTGGGAACTGTATCTCCAAGGTTTAAGTAAATTAAGGGTTAGCTGCTCTGTTCCTCCTGGACTGCATGTAACTGACACAGTCCTAGGGCTTCCCCTGCACCCAGCAGAGCCTGGAGTGAGTCACCAACACGTTCCACCACTCAGGGAATCAGAAGACCCACTGCCCTAGAAACGCACAGCCATGACTTAAAAGGCTGGAGGAAACTACTCTGTCCCAGTCCTGTCCCCTCCAAGAGTATGCCGACAAAAATCTCTTACAGAAAAGAGCGTGTAATGAGGAATGATATCTTCTCTAACAAGACAAAGTTGAAACAGTGTTTTCCTGAATTTTTAATATCCTTCATAATTCATCCCAAAAGCCAGCTTTGAAATTCTGGATGTCAAACATGCAAACTCAGCAGGCCCTTGCCATAAATTACACAAGAGTTTTTAATCCTATTTGGGGTTAAATAACATTTTATTCACCTCTGAAAGGCTCTAGTAATATTCCTAGTCCCACAAGCATTAAAGTGTACTCTACTGTTGCAGCCCTTAAACAGAAGGCCCTCAACAAAAGTTAAAAACACTCAGAAAGCAGCACTTTATACCTAAATTCACCCCATACACAAGAAAACAAAAGCTAAACTGTTGCATGACCTATTACAAGTTTTATGTAGCCACATAGTAACTGTGTATAGATAGCTTAACCTAGACATCAATGTTTCAGAACCTTTGCACATTGCCCACTTCTGGAGGATGAAGCTCTAAGGACAAAGTCTGGTGGGCCCCGTCCTAGAGACGTACGATTTTTCCTCTTAATACGATGCAGTTTGGGCATGAGTTTTCTGAATTAAGGTACCTTGTTAAGTGGAGTCTGAAGACTCAAGAGGGTTTTGGTTTTGTTGCTTTGGTTGGGGTTTTTTGCTAGCAAGTAAGTAAAAGGCAACATAATATTTTAATGGAAATGAAGCTACAGTTGCAGGCATCTATGCTGACTGAACCGAAAAACTGAAAGTGTTAAAAAAGTTGGGATAGAAAGATATAGTGTAGCATTAAATATGTAGTTCTCAAGCATCCACACAATTTGGATATGTATTTAAACAGAAGCAGTAAATCTTAATGTTTGAGTCCCTAACCACTAAAACTATTTTATGGATTATCCAGGACTCAAGTAAATTAAATATTGTACTTTTAAATAGCCATAAATCTTCCTAGCCTCCTTTACAAACACGTATAGGAAAAGCCAGTAAATCAGATACTAAATCATCCTAACATCATGCCTCTGACAGTATCTCCTGAGCCAGAAGAATTTGCAAGAACACATCAAGCTTCCTTCTGGTTGCTAATCAGACATAAGATTCAGAGATTGGGATAAGTCCTAGCAATCAGGTTTTTAAATAGTATTAATTTATACAGATATTTAGAAAAATCTGTACTTCTTGTCATCTGTCCAATTGCTTTTTAAATCTTGTTTCATTCTCAGTCTCAGCAACTTCCTGTAGCAGATGAGCTTCACAGTCTAATTACATCATGCATGGAAAGGATATTCTTTTAATTGCTACAGATTTCCTAACTTCTGGCCTCATTTATTCCTCTTCCACCCTTCTTCCCCAACTCTATCATCAGAAGGACATTGCAGGACCAAAGCTGTAGCTCTGCTGTTTCTAGACCATTCATACTTTACTGTTACATCTGTTCATTCACTTCCAAAAGTGCATCAGCTCAGTCTCTGCACAAGCCTGATTTTCCATGGCCTTATGCATTCGGATCTTGCTAAAGAGTTCAGATAGCCAGAGACAGTAATTCAAACCAAAAACAGATCATAAAAACAACCAATGAGGTTGCACCTCAGACTTGCATAAAAGTAATATTATTTTATTTGATCAACTAACACAAGCAGGCTAGAAAGCAGCATGCTTAAGATGCATTTCACCAGATATCTTGAGAAGCCAGTACAGATGTGCATGTAAATACAGAATTTCCTAAGGCAAGCATGCACACAAAATTACCAGCCTCCTACTCCGTTATGCACAGTACATGCAAAGCAATACGATTTAACCATGTTGCCCATTCATTCACAGAACAAAACCCACTGTTTTCAAACTGCAAAAAGAATCCATTTTCTGACAAGAGTCTAGTCTTACAAGGTACTCCCCAGGAGCAAGAACTACAGGTTATGTGGCAGTTAAATGCCTCTGAGAAGTTTCACATGCCAAGTAATGAAAGCAGACCATTTACTTGTGGAAGAAAAGCTACATTTCACATAACACACATGACACTATCAGCAATGAGGGATTAAGAACTACTACTGCTGTGAGATTCAAAACTGTATTTGCACAGAGAGGTAAAATACTGCCATCCTTACACAGAAAGAGTTAAAATAAGCACAGTTCTAACTTACTCCTTTACAGTTTCAAGGGGGAAAGAGGACTAAAAAATCCCAAAACGAACCAAAGCTTGAGTGTCATAAAGATCTTTCAGGCTCTTTTGTGACCTTGCTAGCCTAAGGGAAAAGAAACAGTCAATCACTCAGCACTATCCAGCTAATAGGTTTTCCTTGCAAAATTATTTCAACTACTCTGCCATCATTTTCTACTGTAGCTTCCACAGAGACAGGAAACTGCAAAGTACCGGCTTCACGCTGAGCCAGACATCCAAATGCCTCTACCCTTCTACTCCCACACTGCCCACTGCTTAGGCCAGACAGCCCCTCCTGTCTAGGTTTAAATCCTTAAGGGGCAACACCACAAATGGCGTGTGGTCAACATCATCATGAAGGTCTGAAAGTGTTATGACTTACACTACTGGTACACGTGTAATCTCAACGTAATTTCTTTATTCAAAATAAATGCTAAATCTAATCAGACAGCAGAACTTCTAAGTCACATTTTAGTAGTCTGTGATAGATAGTAATGCAGAAGGTGAGCACCAAAAGCCACAATCTTGCTATTGAAATTATGTAGAGAAACACCATGGTCCAAATGAGCACCGTTACAGGATTGCCTTGTTCTCACCTTCATGTCCAAGGAGGACAATGTGGTAAGCAGACCTCAGATCTGACCCCGTAACATCCCTTCATATCAATGTAAACCCCTGGGGTAAGCCAGGCTCTGGGAATGGGTTTTGACATTTGCACTGTAACACACACATCCCTTTGCCCTGCAGTAATACCATATGACCTCACTCCACTGAAGCCACCCCCATACCTGCCTAAATTCTGAAGCACCTGATTCAAGGCAGAGCAGCCCTCAACTGCAGCCACTCATTTTTTATAGGTGACCACAGCGGACTGTGGCACATACAGACAACTCCTGTGAAGGAGCTGACAGATACAGTAACTTGCTTGTTGGTCACAGTACCAAAACTGAGCTTTTACTGGGAGAGAAAACACAGGTACTTGGGCTGGGCTGGTGATGGCTGAGGAAGTAGAAGGCGGCCTATGTATCTACATGCAGTTTAATTGAGAAACCCAGTCTTACTGGTATGAAGGAAAAATTAATGTATGAAGACCACAAGCAAAAATATTCCCAAACAGCTATTTATAGCTTTGACCTTTCAGATTTTCTGCATCGCTAGCTCAAGAAACAGCCTGCTGCCTGGCAAGCAGAGGTGAATGAAAGGAAAGCAATGCCAACTTGTTAAAGAGAGTCCTTGCTAAAGGGATGCGTCAGCCTCATATTTCAAATGTCTATATAACAGACAACTACTACTACTACAAAAAACCTGTGGAATTGCGTGATTTTTGGAAGTGTGTGTAGTGGGGTGTCTTTGCAGTCTTTGCTTTACACCCTTGTCACCACTTGGTGCATAAATAATCGATTTCAATGCTCTGCTGACAACAGCGCTTCATGTAATACACTCTGCAGCATATGCTTTTCAAGAGGTTGGAAGAAGTGCTTGCTTCTAGCAGAAGGAAAGGAAAAAAACCTGGAAGGATAGCCAAGAGGCTTACATAAAAGTGGTAAAGATTATTACTGTCACCTTCCCTTCCATTCCCTTTCCCAGATAATTTTTTTTTCAGGGTTACGTTAAATATTGTACTTGGGACACTCCTCCAGAAGAGTACACATTCTAAGGTTTAAGATTTCTCTCTTGGGGCTTTTTGGGGGTTTCCTCTCCACAACCCACCCAACCCCCCCCACGAGAGGGGTTCATAAATTAAAGAGGAGAAAGGGACGCCAGTATTACTAGAAGGATTATGTTACAAAATACACTTCAATTCCAAGTATAATCTAGATTTTGCTCTTCAAAATTTCATATATTCAAGCATTAAAGGGATCAAGATTCTGTATTGGAACAGGTAGAAAACAGTAAAGATCTCATGAGGAGCAACTGAAAACACTGCTCATTTTAATTACTAGAAGTTAACTCGAACAGAACACTTACATGCTATTTGCATGGAATACACCTTCACGATCATCACTGAAAATGTACATACGCACATAAAGACAGCATGGAGCAAAGGCGAAGAAAACAGAACTAGGACAATCCCTCAGAGGAAGAGATACAAGACGACAGCTGGATGGCTGGGCAGAAAGACGGGATTGGGAAGGGACTAGCACCGAGATCTAGCTGAAACAGCAGCAAGCATGCATGTCTTAAGTTCCCATTTGCCCAATGTGGCTAGTAACAAACTACTGCCTAGACAAACATGAACAACAATTACAAGACTTCAGTAGCCATGAGCTGTTTTAATCTCAAACTTCTTACAGTACCATAATCCTCAGACCAACATTTTAAACATAAAAAGTATAGCCAGCTTTTCTTAACCTTCTTGCTAGCTGTAGGCAAGACACTACGTAGCTAGTTCTGGCCAATTCTCCATTTGTTGAAACATTAATGCAAAATTCTCTTTTAGAAATTAACTGGTGATTTTTCTTCAATTAATTAATGATAAAAATTAAGCTTTAAAAGAAAATACACATTCTGTAGCATTTACCTTGTTCTTAACCAATGAAACTCATCTAGTTCACAGCACTTATGGAAAAAAAAGCATTAAGTGTGTTTTGCAGCATAGCTCTATAAGCTCAATCTATATAGTTTATGCAACCTCTCAAGTAGTGTCTAAGCAGGTAAAGAGCTGCTGGTAGAATACACATAGTTACTTCTGGGACATAACTTAGCTTGAAATCCTAGAGGAGCAAAGTGGGTTTTGTTAGTCTTTTTTTCAGTAACCTCAGGCATCAACAATCATACCAGTACGCTGATGGACTCACTCAGAGGAAAGGGGACAGCAAGTAAGGGAAATTACCGACAAGAAATGTTTTTCCCCCTTGCAGTTATTATCTGGCTTCAGACCTTAAAAAAAGTGTTGTGGTTTGGCCCCAAACAGGAGCTGAGCTGGCACACTGGACACAGCACAGCACCACTCTCAGTGGAATGGTGAGAAGAATCAGAGCAACAAAAGTAAAACTTGTGGGTTGGGATACGGGCAGTTTGCCAGGACAGCAAAGGAAGAGGAAAATGACAACAAAGGAAGAGGAAAATGACAACAGAAGTCACAGAACACACAAAGCAGGTGACACAATATAATCTGCTCACCACCCAGAACCCAATGCCCAGCCTGCTCCAAGCAGCAACTCCTCCCCTCTTATAAACTGAGCATGACATCACACACTATCAAGTATCCCTTCAGCTAGTTTGGGTCAGCTGTCCTGGCTGTGTCCTCTCCCACCTTCTTGTGAAAATCAACCCCATCCCAGACAAAAAACAGGACTGAAAGCAAGCATCAATTCTGAAGAAGGCAGCCAACAAATGCTCCCAAAAAGAGCTACTAGCGGAATGGCTGGTAAGAGGGAGTTGAATAATGGATTGTACATAAATGCTGATCTATTGAACTGGTGTTTTATTGGTCCAGCAACAGTGCTAATAGGTGCAGAGGTCCCAACAGGTGGGGATGGCAGAGTGAGAACATTTTACTGAAGGTAAAGAGCCAAGAGTGAGAAAGTGTCAGAAGACGAATAAGCACTGTTCATACATATCCTACTCATTTAAGGTGTCCCACCATGTTAGACTAATGCTGAAAGAAGGTATCCTTCTTGCACACATGAACCACTTCTTTCTGTGGCACTCTGAGGCCACCACACAGCACATACAGGACAACCAGGCCCAGTCAGCATGGGTTTATTATGAAAGGCAGGTCCTGCCTGACTAACCCGATCTCCTTCCTCAAGGTGACCAGCTTAGTGGATGTTGTCTACCTAGACTTCAGTGAAGCCTTTGACACCATTTCCCTTGGCATTTTCCTGGAGAAGCTGGCTGCTAATGGCTTGGACAGGCATTTACTGGGTAAAAACTCTCTGGTCGGCCAGTTTGAAAGAGTTGTGGTGAATGGAGTTAAATTCAGTTGGTGGTCAGTCACAAGTGGTGTTCCCCAGGGCTCAGTGCTGGTGCCAACCCTGCTAAATGTTTTTATCAATGATCTGGATGAGGGGATCAAACACACCCTCAGTAAGACTGCAGATGACACAGAGTTGGGTGGAAGAGTTGATTTCTTGAGCATAGGTATGCCCTACAGCAGGACCTGGACAAGCTGGATCAGTCAGACAAAGCCAATGGCTTGAGGATCAACAAGGCCCAGTGCCAGATCCTGCACCTGGGTCACAACAATCCCAAAGCAGTGCTACAGGCTTGGGGAAGAGTGGCTGGTTGCCAGACCACTAAATATGAGCCAGCAGTGTGCCCAGGTGGACTAAAAGGCCAACAGCATCCTAGCTTGTATCAGAAACAGAGTGGCCAGCAGGACTAGGGAAGCGATCATCCCCCTATACTCAGCTCTGGTGAGGCTGCACTCCAGTGCTGCATTCAGTTTTGGGCCCCTTGCTACAAGACTGAGGTGCTGGAGCTTGTCCAGAAGAGAGTGATGAAGCTGGTGAAGGGTCTGGAGCACAAGTCTTACTAGGAGTGGCTGAGGGAACTGGGGCTGTTTAGCCCGGAGAAAAGGAGGCCAAAGGAGACCTTATCACCCTCTACAATTACCTGAAATGAAGTTGTCGCCAGGTGGATGTGGACCTCTTCTCCCAAGTAACAAACCATAGGAGGAGAGGAAATGGCCTCAAGTTGTGCCAGGGGAGGTTTAGATCAAATATTCAGAAAAGTTTCCTCACTGAAAGGCTTCACAAGCACCAGAAAAAGTTGTCCAGGAAGTGGTCGAGTTGCCATCCCTGGGTTTATTTAAAGGACATGTAGATATGGTGCTTAGGGACACAGTTTACTGCTGGACTTGGCAGTGCTAGATTAGTGGTTGGACTTAAAGATCTGAAAGTTCTTTTCCAACACAATTGATTCTATGACTCTATACTCTCAAATCATAAGATCATCCCAGCTATTTTTTTTTAATTTCAAAATGAGACTAAATTTCAGGGGAAGAATGAGCTACATGTTACTGTCTGTAAATGCCACAAGTAATCTTGGGACATCAAACAGCAGAGCTCCTATAATACTCCTGCAGTGGGGAAAACACAGTTTCATGGAGAATTTGACAGGTGACAAAAGGACTCACTGGCACTAGTTCAAAGCTGAGGATTTCAAGGCTTAGAAACATGAAAACTACATGACAAAAAAAATACTGTGGACCAGTCTTTAACCCTGGTCTTACCTCAGCAGGTTTCTTTTGTTCATTTGCTGGTGTTTTAGACTTGCTCCTGTATTTAGAACAAGAAGAAAAGGAAGTGGAAGGACCTGTTTAAAAAGACAAAAAAGAACCGTTATAGCTCATTTAAATTCATTTAATTTTTCAGTAAAACACAAGGCACTCCAATCTCCCGAATTATCATAAATTTTGACAAGACGTGGGCAAAAAAACCTTAGGCAGTCTGTAGGCTTGATTACAGCTCCTCCTGTTCCACTCATTCTTTGTAAAACCACAGCACATTGAGTTTATGGTTACATTCTGCTCTGCCCAATACAAGCATGAGTAAACAGAAACAATCCGACAGATCATTTCATTTCCAACAAAGCGGAAGGAAGAGTAAAACTGAGGACAGAGTTTGCAAGTGCTGAAAAAAATAACAACAGCAACAACAACAAAAAAAAAAACTCCACCAAAAAAAAGCAATGATGCAAAGGCATGCTGATGAGAGCTGTGAAAAATCATAGTGCGATGCCCAGACATTTCTGGGCAAAATGTTATTCCAATACAGGATACGTTGATGACTTGCAAGGAATCTGACAGTGGATCATTATATACAGAGTGATTAGATAGGCAGAGGTTTATAAGAAATAAACAAGACCATGCCATACAGGGCTGGGTTTTCTCCAGATAAAATAGGAAGGTGCAGCCTCGTGCAGATGTGTGCTAGGGAATATTTAAAATATCACCTTACTAAATTGTTTACGTGGAGTAGATCAAGAACCAGTATAAGACAGCATAACAATCGATATAGCAGTTATAGCTCTATCTTTTATATAACTCTAGCACTTCAATGCTCAAATAGCTTGCCATCCCCAACAATTTTAAACTTGAGGCTCTGCACCATAAGAGACAGCAGGCCTCCTTTAAAACAAGATAATTACAAAATAGGACCTTGGACAGTAAAATTGCTCTTGAATTGCAGATTTCTTTCTCTCAACTGTGAAAGGAAAAGACAGACAAGTTTGTTTTCAAATTCTAAGTAGACTCAAAACTCCATGCTGCTGTGAACTCATTTTCCTCCCGTAACAGGATTCAGAACACCAGACCACAGGGTACAGAAAGAAATCACGCAAGAAACATTACTTTGTTTTAATTGTAAGAGGCGAAACGGTTTGCCCTCAAACCACAGAAGGAAACCACAAGGGGGTGATACACCAGAGAAAAACTAGTAGGTATTACTTACTCTCATTGTCTGAACTGTCACTGGTGCTTAGATGCCTGTGGCGTTTCATCCTGACGCATCCTAAGGAGAAAAAAATAAGTTGATAGCAACCATTCTACCAGAAAATCGCCTGCTGCTGGCTGACGCCAAGCTCTTCGCACTACAGGCGAAGCTCAGCTGAAGAGCTCTCAGGCGCATGACTAATCCCAGTTCAGCCGCTACATTTTATTTCTGCGAGCAACTATTAGACCACAGTATTATTTGTGACACTGAGCACCCTCAAAACCAGCAATGCCTCCGCTGGGCAGAGCGTGATTGAAATTTTGCAGAAAGGAGCGCATCCTGCCAGCTGATTCCCGGCAGGGCGTGAGCGGCAGCGCTCTTCTCTCAGAGGAGACTCAATGTCCCATCTGTTCAGCCAGAGGAAGAGTTGCCATGGTGGCAGTCGCTAGCTGAGAGACGGTGGAGGCCAGGAAGTAAGGTGGATGCACAGTAAGATGAGGATTTAGAAATAAAGCTCACCTTAAAAAGGGAAAGGGGAGGGACACCCTCCCCACCCCAAACAGAATAAGGGCAAAAATCACAAAAGACATCTGCTCAAAACGAAAGGCAGATTTTAAATACAGATGATCACAGAAAATGGTGTCTGATGCCATTTAAGTCATCTGATCAGTTCACAAGAAATGTGGTTTTCAGGAGTTTGAGGTCAAGGGTATCTGTGAGAAATACTTCCATGGTACTGCACTGGTTCCATTAAATACTTGCATTCAGATTCATGAAATTGATTTTTGAACACATAATGCATACAGAATGTGGGGAAGAAGAAAATTCTGTGCTGCTACTTAACAAATGAAAGATCAAACCAGCGATCAGCTGTCTACTCTTACAAGTGCCAATGGAAAGCCACACATAGTCTTCTAAGTCCTGCCATTCTGTAGTAGTCAATGTTGCACATTAAGTAAGAACCAAGAACAGTTTACAACTAATACCAGTAAATAAAAGTGATCCCATCTTTTTAATGAATTGAATTAGCAAATCAATACAGGAAAAAAAAACCCCTCACCACTCACTCTTTTTTCTTTAAAAGGAGAAAATGTGCACAAATAGGTTACAGACCAAAATACCCTATCTGGAACAGACCTGAAGTGCCTACACTATCAGCGGTGCCAGCCTGGCCGCACCTGAAACTTAAACAGCTTCATTTCTCTAACAAAGCCAACCCACATGCTGTTAAAAAAAGCAACAAGCTAAATATCCCGTTTGATAAACTCTCCACGTTAGTTACTGTACAATGGGTCTTGAGAATATCCAAAGACCATGGGATAAACAAGATTTTCAGATGAAAGAAGCCTGTCCAAAGGCTTGAAAGAGATTGCAATTAAATTGTCTGCAGTGCAACTGTTTAATTAAGTGGAAATTTCAGCAGCCTTCACAGTGAGCTTACTGACTCTAAATGCAATGATCACTTGAAGTTCAAAACAATCCTTTTAACTGATCTGTTATGAAAAAAAGATATTACCCATGCTCCTGCAAGCCAAAAAAAAGAAGTGACAAGCACAGTTTTCAACCAGGTAGACTTCTGAGAACTTTTGAGTCAGGTATTTAACTGGAGGGAAGACAGATGGACACGGTGGTCAACAGGAAGGAACATCAAAAGGTGTCATCTGTATCACTAAGCAAGCTAAAAATTCTCATTACATGACAATTAATTTAACAGTAACTCATCTTCTTCTAGCTCAACCAAGCTGGGAGAGGCAAGGCAGCCATGCTGCAGACAGAACATCAGCATCCAACAGAAGACCTACATCAAAATCAAATACCTAAACCACCACAGGGCTTCACGTCCAGCTAGCAATGGAACATGGCTTGTGCAGACACTAGTCAGATGAAGAAACTTTAAAGATTCTCTTAAGGCAAAAGCTCTTGGATGGGTATAAGGTTCTTGGGCCAGAAGGGCTTGTCTTTGTGCATGTTTGGGAGAACCAGACTTAAAGTTAATTGCCAGGTACTTCCATCTTGCCAACTTGTGCAGTTTAAAGGCATGGATTTAATCAAGACTAAATTAAATGGTATTACCTGTTTGAAAGCTGGAACTCCAGCAGCCAATCCCAGCCTGCCCAGAGCACACCACCCTCCCTAAAGAGGAGTGGGTTCCGCATGTAACAACACCTTCCCTGCTGGCGACCTTCAGGTCCAAGCAGCTCTGGCTTACAGACCAACAGGGAGGTTACAAGACCTTATGAGTCACTGAACAGCTGCATCCAGGTGTGCCAAGCAATATCTTCCTCCTTTTCCATTTCTTAGCAAGCACTCACTGCTGCTGCCTGCTTTGTTTCTATATTCAGATAAATTTTTGAGCAGTTGTTAGAAGGTGCTGAAAGCTTATGGCAGGCAATTCTCATCTCTTACAGTCTATGTAAATACCCGGCAATAAAAACTTTTCACTCCGTACTACAGACTGCTATCTGCAGAGCACATGAACACTGAACTAAAGTAGGGTCAAACACAAAGTTGAGAGCTACAACTGAAGGAGGGAACACCCAGGAAGCCTGGACTTCTGCCTGGGCAACTTGGAAAGCAGAGCAGACACAACTACTTCAGTGACAGCTTACACAAACGTCAAGCTTAGAAAGAACCTCAGCATAGCAAGCACACCTCAGCCAACAATTCCATAGGAGAAAAAAATCCCAACACACCAAAACTAAAAAAAAAAAAACCAAAAAAACCAAAACAAAACACCCCACTCACAAACCCCAAATAAAACAAACAAAAATACCAACACAAAAAAAAAAAGTTAAAAATTGAAAAGCTGTATTTGAGAAGTGGGTTTGTAGCAGCTCAGGCAAGAGATTTACACCTCTATCACAGGACATGCAAACAGAAAAAGCAGTCACCCAGGGCAGAAGCCCCAAATAGCAGTAACAACAGATTACTGCCTGATTTTTTTTTCAGCCTTGTTAACCAGACACACAGCAAATAAGAGCCCACAGGGATACAACAAGTCATAGGCATGCTGCATCCAGGAAGACAGAGTATTAAAGTGACCAACATGCTACAAGTTCACTGTTAATCCTGCGTCATGCAGGGACAAAACAGCCTCAGCATCACTCAAGAGCACTACCTCTACAGGGTGCTCCATTGCTGGTTTTAATAGGAGACTCCTCTGCTGTACCCTTGAGTGCCTTGGGACTGCCACACAGCTTCCAGCTCACTTCCACCCCAAAGCCTGGCAGCTCATCAGAAAGGCTCACTAATGATGCTTTGGCTCCCTAGCTGTTACGGAGAGATCCTAAAGTAACAACCATTGTGTGGTAAAGCTCCCACCTCACCTCTTCACCTGTCTTTGCAGAACATGGAAGAACGAATGAGTTTTTCTGAACTGAATGGCTGCTCAAAATCAGTCCCTACAACATGGAAACTGATGTCAGCCATGTCCAGCTCCAATACCGTTCCCTCCAATGCAGTCCAGCAGCTTCTACCTTGTTGCTCTGCTTCAGACACTGATGCTATAGCTGGGCAATATGGGCCAGAGCACAGCTACAAGAACCCTGTGCTCCTTGCAAGATAATATGGAAAAAGTCAAACCAATAAAACACATTTAGATGTCCCTAAGAGGGCTGAATGTAGAAAGAAAGGGCCATCTTTGCATATCAAAAGCCCAAACCAAACAAGTAGAACCAAAAACCCACAGAAATCCGTACAATCTCTCAGCTTTGACAGCTCTCTAACTTTGCCCCTGAAAACTAAGGGAACAATAAAGTACAATGCATTTTTCAACATGTACACAAGATTTAATGAAAAGGTGAGAAATAAATGAAAGAGATTGCCAGTACCCTGTTCTCACCTCAAAGTATCAGTTATAGGTAGAAATACCAAGAGAATCAAGTAAATAGTATTATTTTTACTTTAAAAAAAAATTAGTGGGTTTACAACAATCTGGTAATACTTCCCCCCATTCCCCGCCCCCCCGGACAGTTAAAAAAGGAAATTGAGAAAACAGCCTCAAATAGATGATACTTATAAAGAAAAAAAAATACGAAAAGATGAGCTGTCATTAGGAGTGTGCTGGAATGTACAGCATGTACAGCAAAGACCTAAAACCATCAGCCTCCTTCCACTTCCTTTATCTTCATCCATGTGTTCTGCAAATATGCAAATTGAATTTCTGTTTGAATTTTGAGAACTTTGCTTTAGCAGTTCAGAAAGTTTAAACTTTCTAGCACTTCCAATGTACAAAGAAAAACATGGAGGGCAAAGCAAGTCAACACAGAAATTCTGCAGAGCAAAAGAGTTAAGTGGCTCCATCCTCCCAGAAGTCCCAAGAAAACCCCATCTGCTGGCTTGGTTGGGATAAAGTTAATTTTCCTCACAGTAGCTAGTACAGGGCTGTGTTTTGGATTTGTGCTGGAAACAGTGTTGATACCACAGGGATGTTTTTGTTACTGCTGAGCAGCGCTTACACAGAGCCAAGGGCTTTTCTGCTTCTCACCCCACCAGTAGGTAGTCTGGGCTTAGGGGTCAGTATCAGGCATAAAGATTAGTGTTTAGTAGTCCTGGCTGTGTCCCCTCCCAACTGACGAAAAGGATATCCCAAAGGATACCTTATGATATCATGGTCATCATATAAAGCTGTGGGAAGGAGGAGGAAGGGAGCAACAAACACGCATTTCCAGTTTGTCTTCCCAAGTAGCCATTACACATGATGTAGCCCTGCTCTCCTGGGGATGGCTCAACACCTGCCTGCCCATGGGAAGTGGTGAATGAATTACTTGTTTTGATCTGCCTGCATGCATGACTTTTGATTTGCCCATTAAACTGTCTTTATCTCACCCCACAAGTTTTCCCACTTTTAATCTTTCAATTCTCTCCCCAGTCCCATCAGGGGCACAGTGAAGTGAGCAAGTGGCTGTGTGATGCTCAGCTGCTTGCTGGGGTTAAACCATGACACCTTATATCCCATCACTGACTCTCACTACCTTAAAGGCAAGCAGGGATGCGTTGGTTGTGGATTCAGAATGTGTTCAGGCCTTATGGTCAAGGAGACAGTACCTTAGAAATTACCATTAAGAACACAACGTGCCTTGATCTAAAGCTCTTTCTTTGACTTTTTTTAAAATCCACATAAGGACTAACAGTAAATTGATTACTTGTATAACTACATACACAAATTCCAAAGGCACTGACCTTCAGGGAACTTCAGAAATGAAAATTAAAATACAGGAGTAACATGAAGAAATCACCGTGCCACAAGCAAAGACATAAACAACTTCCCATGCAATTATTGCAATGTAATATTTTCTGGCACAACTTTTAATACTAATTGCCAAGTGCAATTCCTAAACTTGAACCGTATTCCACCCCTGACACATGTCAGGCTTGTCAAGCCATGGCTACATGCCTATCTCAGATCTGCTCACAACAGCTTAAGACAAGGACTTCAACTTGAGAAAGATAAATAGACCTCATTCCCTGCCATCACAGAAAGACCTGAACACAGGTCAAGATGCCCTGAACTCTCTGGGCGTTCGATCAAAAATAAGCCCAGGAAACACTCCCTTCTCAGCCATGGAGAGCAACATCATACTGCCAGCAGTTTCCTGGCCTCCCCAAGGTTGCAGCTCATATTGGGAATTGTGCCCTGGAGCCAAACCCGATACCGGGATCCAGCACATCACTGCACTAGGAAAAATCCACGCTGCACTCGCTCGGCTGAAAGCAAAAGCTTGATCCCAAGCGAAGAATAATCAACGTATCAGCTAGAACATGCAAGAATGACTAAAAGGGCAACACTGATATTTAAAAAATTTAGGGGAGAATTTTTTTCATCAAGATGTTTAAGTTACATTTGTAAATAAGCAAAAAGGAGCAAATATCTGCACAACTGCAGTGAACCAAGAAACTGACACTTCTCTCTAATGCCCTTCTCTCCTCTCTAAGGAAAATCAATATTGCACTACTTAAGGCACTTCCCATTTCTGACAAGTTAATGCATTACTCAAAAAAACCCAACTCAAACCCCAAAACAGCTAATCCCAAAAACCCCAAGCAAAAAAGATCAAGCAGCATATGTAAACAGCAGACAATTAACAAAATTTCAGAGCTTTATTCAAAGCAAAAACCTATTTCAAATACCTGCAGAAACAGCAAACATTTTTCTCTTTCCAGTTTGCATCAGCATAAACTATATTTACCAAATAAGTTTCTCCTTTTATTCTGACACATTGCTCAGCACAGTTCATCGTTAACAGAGTTAGAAGAAAGAAGGATGAGGTATCTCACAGAGTCTGAATTCACACAGTATATTAAGACAGACATCAGTGACAAGTGTACAAAATGAATCCCTAAATCCAGCCAAGATTTCTGAACAAAACAGTTATCTCCAAGGAGTAGCCATCCTTCCTTCCTAGCTTCAATCTGCTGCAGAGAACTCTTAAACTTACCAATACACTACTCAGTGCCTATTAAAAACTACACAGAAGGAAAAGGCAACCAAGAAATTCAAGGAACTGTAACACAAACATCTCCTAGACCTGTGAGATATTATTTCTTCACATTTTAAAATAGACTGACAAAAATGGAATTAGCCACAGCACTAAGGAAACTTTCAAGTGGGGGAAAAAAATAACCTACTTTATCTTAATAAAAAGAAAAATAGCATCTATGCATGAAATCCAAATGATAAGATACATGCAAATCTCAGATTAAAATTATCTACTTTACACATTTACAATATGGCTTGTCTACAAAAAGGCAGTAGGTAGAAATTTCCAAGTCTCCAAAATGTGGTTTATGTAACTGTTAAATTTAGATTAGGAAGCAAATTATCTTGAAAGGTCTCCAGGAAATGTACAGTAAAACCATTTAAATAGGTCAAATTTCATAGTCAACTGCCAGGGAAGTTACAAAATATGAGTAGAGTTAATACAGCCTTTCAAATAACTAGAGGAAAAGAGATCACTCATGTTTGGGGTTTTTATTATTATTTTTAATATCCTATCTAATCTCACAAAAAGGCTATATAAACTGGAAAAAACACCCACTCAAAACTTGGGTTAGCAGTCTTTGATGCACTGAAAGAGCTTGAAAGGTTAAACAATTCACAGAAAAAGAAGTTCAACAAAAAAGTGGCATTTTTCTTTAATCAGATTTTTAAAAAAAAAATTATTGCTATAACCGTAACTACTCAAGAACCCTGTAACAGGGCAACCACATCTATCCCATCCTCCTCTGCCATCCAAAATAAAATCTTGGTTTATTCTCTGAAGATTCTACCAGATCTACCACAAACTTAATTCTTAATACTAAGTCCTGGTTAACGTAACAACCTGTAATTCAACAAAGGAGAAATGTGCCAGTTCTTAAGAAGTGGTACTACCAGCAACAGTCAACTCCTTTGTCATCAGGTAAATAAGGAATTTTTAACGAGTTTTTAATAAGGAGCTGCACGTTACAGAACTCTGGCTAATAACATGGTCTTGAGCTCCAATTTACTTATATGTGACCTTTCCTTATAGGGCAATTTAGCAGATGTCACAAGGATGCTGTGGATTTAAAGATGAGGAGAAATAAATAGTCCAAAAGCTCTTTGTCCAGCATGACTTATCCCCTGAAATAGTTAAATTCTCAACTGAATTCAGTTAATAGATCATAAAACTAGGATGAAGAAACCCTAAATATAATTCCACCACCACCATCCCCAATTAATTTATGGATTATGGGCCAAAAGGGAACCCTGACATCATTTCAGGTGCCCTTCTACAACAGTGATTCATCATTCGGTCTAGTGCAAAGCACTTAACGCCCATCATTTTGCTTTGTGAGTATAAAGAGAGGGTAAGTGATGCTACTTCATATTTATAACATACTTGGACAACGCAAAGAAATACAGCACACCCTAAGTACGACTGCCTTTCCCTACCTTGAAAGCAGAAGTGTAGCTTTTCATTTCTGGTGCTGTGTCTGTACATCAACCCACCATGAAGGCAGGGGGGCATAGATTTCCACCTGAGGCCTTCAGCTAAAATCACCTCATGCCAAGCAGCTTGTTAGAACAGAAATCCTTCACAGAATAGCAAGTTACCAGCAACATGCACAGCGCCACTTTTACCTCAACAGAAACTCCTCAAGAGGCTAGAAACAAATCGTGCTCTCTTCCCTGAGCTTGCCTGACAATGGTGACCAAAAAGCCTTATTTAGGTTTTCAAAGCCAGCTGTACATGCTGGCTTGTACACAGAACAGCCAGGTGGGCCAGGCAGGCTGACACAGAAATATTTCTGCCCATTAAACACTGCTGCTTCAGCATTAGCATATTGAAGATGATACCGATCTGGGCAGAATCACTTTTTTAAAAAAAAAAAAAAACAGACTGTCATTAATTCAAGCAAATACACCAATGCATACATGGTTTTTACTCCTATTTCAGTTCTTGTAATTACTTTCTCCTCCCGAACACAACACTGTCTTCATACCAGCTATTTATTAACAGAACTGTTTTTTTCTTAAAACAGCAGTACAGATTTGGACACACACACACAAAATTATTTCCTTCAAAATACCATAATGACTTGGAGCAAAAGCATGCTTCTAAAACAAATTTCAAAGAAGAAAATAAAAAACATTTCTTCCCCTGAAACCACAACCAGCCTAGTGCTGCCTGGCTTTGCCACACCAGAGTTGTGTGTGCCCCCGCTGCAGTCTAGTGAACACTCCTCACCCACCCACCAACATCCTTCCCAGTCATAGAAAACTCTAAAATGAGATCATGGCCCTCAGGAGAAGGAGCCATCACCCTCAGCAGGGTACCGTGCCCAGCATCACTGGTATCGCACAGCTGAAGGGGTGCAACACACCACCAACACTCCCTTTTTGCCCACCCCAGACAGGCAGTAAGACAGGGTGTTCTCCAAGGGGAGGTGACAAAGCCTCCAGGGTAATGAAAGGATGAGCAGGTTTCCAGCTGGAAAGTCACAGTGGCATTGAACACAGGCAGCCCACAGAGTGCCACCATCTTCTCTGCCATGCAGCGGGTCAATGCCAGAGGCAGAGGCTCCAGGTAGGTCCACAAGGCTGGGATGAGCACCATATCATTAGAGGGAAGTCATCACAGCTCTCAATTACTCAGGCCAGAGTCGAACAAACCAACCACCCCTTGACAGGCTGTTGCAAGGTCCACAATGGTTAATTGATCCCTGAAGAAAAACCCTCAGGGGGCAAGGACTAGCTCACACACACCCCTCTCACACTACATGGGTGCCAAGCACTGTTGGAGAGCTCCTAGCCTGGCTACTCCTGCTCAGGGGGTTCATCTGCTCTGAAGAGCCCTCAGCAGAGCAGATTCAGTTACTGATCACCTGCTCTCCATTTCACAGGCCTCCCTTGTAACTGACGTTAACACTGAGGCATCTAATAACCAAGGGGCAAAAGAAAAAAACCCAAACACCAAAACAACACACAAACCCCCACAAGCCCACATGTACTTACTCAACAAAGACGAAACTAAGGACTATGTCTGCTTTGATCAAAGACTTGCACTGATGTACTGCTACTAAAAATGGACGAGTACCAGGTCACCCATCACTAAAGCTGGGTAAACAAGGAGCTGGCTACCCAGGAGTTCCTCCCGGGTGTGGAGTGGTGGTGGTTTGACACCAGAAAACAGCCACCATCCACGTGCACTGTCTCCTGCAAGGACGACTGCAGTCACAGGCGTGCCAAACACCAGCGAGAAACAGGAGCAGCACACGCGCTCCACCGATATGACTGAGCAAAAAAACCTCCGAGCGCGTTCAGCAGGGCTTTCTATTTTAAGACCTGGTATGATTCACGTTACCTTGGCTCTAAGTGTTTTGCAATCTTTACCATATCTACCCTCACAATAAGCAAGCACTGAAAGCCCTGACATTTCAGAGCTGTGGCGCAGAGCAGCCATACATCACGCGGAGAGCCTCCGGCAAAGCAGGCAGCTGCATCCAGGTCTCCCAAGCGCATCTCCTGCGACCTCACCACTGGCTGCCCCTCCTGCTGATGCACGTGCGGAATCAAGCCGAAGAAAAACCCCTGTAATGCGCTCAGTCACCGAATACTGTCATGGTGCTGTACAGCGATGAAACTGCACTGCGGAGGGGCACTGAAGGGGGAATAAACACGCAGAAGTGTCACTACTTAACTGACAATTGGGCAGTAACCAGTAGTACACTAGCTCAAGCAAAGCTGCCACTTTCCCCCGTCTGCCTGATGCTGCCAGCAGTTGCCAACCAGTATCTGTTTCTCTGCTCTCTGCCTGTACCAATGCATGACAAAACACAGGTAAGGAACTAACATCACAGGTAAGAACACAGGCAGGATGCACTATCAAAGGAAGAGAATCTAGGAAAGTCACACACTATTTGGGATTAAGAAAAGCAACTTTCTATTAATAGCATAGATATCCTGCAACCTGCTCGCCTAATCAGTTTATTTTTTTGTACTTGCTAATAAAAGTGGATATCGCTAGTCTTTTGTTTTATTCTAAATCTCAAATAACAAAAATAATCAACAACTGCAATCTGCATCAAATGTTCTACCTGTTCTGACTCATTTATTTCTTTCTTACAATGCTTTGAAGAGGCTAGCTTCTTTACTGCAAAGTTTTACATCACTAACAGAAGCTAATATGCCACAAAAGGCAGAAAACAGAGTTGCATCTTTATATTCTACTCAAAGGATAAAAAATACAATAAGACAAATATTTCCCTATTAGGAAACGTTAAGTTGATAATTTTTTTCCTCAGCTGAGAAAAAAAATGTTTTCATTTACAAGTTGAACAGAAAAAAATTGGAAGCTAAAATTTTCAATTAAAACAAGGGCACCAAGGGGGTCACTGGTTAGAATCCGTTAAAGGGAATGTATTGTCACAGTACATATTTTGTGCAGTAGTATTTGAAGCAGTCCAAATCATTGCTTGAATACTAACATCCTGCTATGCTTCCTAGCATTTCACACAACACATTTATGCCCAGTTGTACTATTTATTGCCGTTCAAAATTTTTTTTAAAAAAAGACAAAATCTGTCCTAATGTTATGTTCTGCAATACATAATATACAACACAAAGATGTTAAGGGCTCTTCTAATCAGATACATATAAAAAAAAAGATTTATAAGAATCAGAAGAGGCAATCAAGGCTTCTCTAAATCACCAAATGGAGGTGGGAGAAGATACTGAGTCCAAGTGATGTTTGCCCATTTTCACATACAGAGCAAACACAGTAAGAATAATGACTACTTTTTCTGTCATAACACAGGGACTAGCAATCACAAATTAAAAGCAAACTTGTGCCTTGGTTCTTTTTTCTAGGGCAGCATTAGCCCCAGTAAGCAAGTATACCTGCTGAAGGTTTTTTAAAATGCAACATCTGGTTTGAGAAAGCAGTCAGATGCATCCAACAGACCATGTAAGGTTTGATTTGTCAAATGACAAAGTTGAGGCCAAAGTTCATTTACACTTTTTGAACAAGGTGAGAGGGGCTGACTGTTAATTTGCCTCTGAACTTTTCTTTGCTCTTCCTCCACATTGACTAAAAAGAGTAAGACTAGACCCACCATCCTCTTAGTGTTCCTAGCAGAAACCGTGTCCTACTCAACCGGTTTTAGAGCTGAGTGGATGGAGGTAGCTTTTTGCCACAAGAAGAAAGGTGCCGCCCCAACAGGGTGCATCACCAGCAGCACTGGTACTTGAATAGGTGGATACATAAATTTTAGGAGCAGAATCACAGAATGCCAGAAGTTGGAAGGGACCTTGAAAGGTCATCTAGTCCACGCCCCCTTCCAGAGCAGGAAGCCTACAGTACAGGCTATCCCCAGGCGGTCTCCCATCCAAGTTCTAACCAAGCCTGACCCTGCTCAGCTTCTGAGATCAGACAGGATCAGGCTTTCTCAGGGTGGTATGGCTGTACAAGGAAATACAATTCTTTCTATCCTGTGAGGATAAGGAACTACCACAAAGTTGTCTTTTCCGACACAGGGGTGTGACATAATGAATCTGACTATAAAGCAGGTCCCCCTGCCATTCTCCACTCCTGTACTGGGAAGCATGGAAACGCCTACAAGCCGGGGAGATGTTTCACTGCATCTGTACTCATAGGTAAGAGCCCACAACACGCTGCAGTTGCTGCACCCAAATCCCATGCTGTCAAGAGCAATAATAAGATCTTTGCTGAGGAACAGGGAGAAAAAAAGAAAGAGAGGTTACAATTAAAAACACAGCTATAAAAGAAAACAAGCAAAACCACATTTACAGAAGAGTCACTCAAGCTGCCATGGCACAATGCAAAACTTGCACAGGTGATATGATTTGTGTACGCAACTCCGTTGGTCAGGCAGGTTTCCATAAACCTGTAAAGATGTCTCCAGCTCTGCAGAATCTTACCCTGCCAGCTGCAGGGAACAGGGCAGGCTGCCATCATGCCAGGGCTCTGCAACTGAAAGAAGGTGCAACTGAACCTGTGCTCGGGTCGCAATGGAATAAAGCCCCCTGAGATTGCACTTCCACCATCCACCTGCCAGCTATCCAACAGCCAAAGTGACTGGTTGTTCATGCTGAAGCTGTGACCTGGGGGCAGCTCAGACATGGCCCATTCACACCTCTGACTACCCCTCCCAGGGAGGCTGAGCACTGCAGCTGACCTCAACACCAGCTCCCAGTTAATACACACAGTCACACCACAGTGCCTGCAGGACACTTCTGATGGGCCTTAAGTAGATGAAAACACACACAGATAAATCGAATGCCTTTAAAACTCTGGTTCTTGGGCATTCCCAAATCAGCTGTAGCAGAAACTATTTTATGAGAACACCATGGAGATGGTGTTGATGCAAGAGAGGTATCCTTCTGGTGAGACCGAAGAGCAGCAGCAGCAACTAGCACAGATATAAGCCCATCTGATTTCATTTGCTACACCACATGGACAAAAGCTTTAAGGATGAGCAACACTAGTAGATCACTCATTTGGGCTATGAGAAAAGGAATATCTTCTCCCTCCAGCACCAACGGAGAAAAAGTATTTGCAGAACCTCCAACTACAGCCATAAGGGGAGTGTGCCATAGCTTTAGTGTAAGAGGTTAAACAGACTGACACCACCCCGCTAAGAAAGGAGGATGCAGAATAGGAGAGATATGCCACAAGAGATCACAGAGAAGTGAACAAGATTAAGAGATTACTCACTGCTCCTCATGACCCAGAGGACAAGGGATGCACCAAGTTATCAAACAAACTTCACAAGAAAGTCATTAAGAACAAAAAAGTCATTTTGTACAAAATTCCTTAGAGAAACTGAACGCTTCAGGATGATGCAGGGGTTGAAAAGTAAACTGATTGAAGAGAATCAGGCAAATGGAGGACAAGGGCTATTAAACACAGTATGTTATGTCAATCTGCTGGAAATCCCAAAGACAAAATAATACAAGAAATAAAGTCTATGAGAGTTTTATAATGCTTTCTTTCCTAGGTGCCCACTGTTGACCACTACCAGAGGCAGCAACTGGCACAGTTCTATAAGGGAGCTCATCTGACACCAGATTTACTCATAGCAATTCACCTCTGTGCAACAGATTTTATTTTTTTCAACAGCAGTTCTAACCTGACCTCTGGGGACTAGAGGTCAGAGAGGTGGTCTATAGGGCCATGGCAAATACTGAAATGAATATTTACCTGACAAGATTCTGATGAGCACAACCACCAGAGATTGTGACAGCTGACATACTGCTGCCCTGAAGAGTTTGTTAATTACTGTGCAGTGTAGAGAGCTATTTTCATCAAAATTATTAAGAGATGACATCATTCCCATGGTATTAGCTGTTGGGTTTTTGTTGGTTTTGTTCTGGTTTGGGTTTATTGGGGAGTTATTTTGTGGTTTTTTTTTTTAAATAAGTATGATATGCAAGCACAATTGTAGGGCACTATCCATTCAGTATTTTCTTTTGGAGAACTCAAAAGAATGAAAGGAGAAACAAAAATTATCCTAGAATAACCTGAAACATATGCAAACATGTACAAGTGCACACACACACACACACACACGTATATATAAACAACCACTGCAAAGGCAAGAACAGTCTCTGCCTTAATTTACTGCCTCTGGAGGCACAGGTATGCCTTCTATACATTAAACACTAAATCTTAAAATCACCATTAACCACTGCTAAATTAACTGGTGAAGCCTCCTTGAGTTTCATATAGCTATTAAGGGGCCATCATACTAAACAACTGCTCTGAAATCTGTTACTCTTTCTTGGGTTTTTTTGGTCGCTTTTAGTATCTGTACAATTTAGCAGACATACACCTATTTATATCTGCTCCTGCAGTTATGTCTAAATCTAACATGAATTCATCTACCAACATACATAGTTGCAGACAAGTGCTTTACTCCATTTTCTGGATATTGCAGTCGAGCTTGCACAGTTCAGAGAATACTAAAGAGCATGTGCTGCAAGGACACGTAGATCAATTTCAAGCTAAGGAAATTAAAAACTAAACAAAACCAAAACTAGCCCCACCACAAAACAAAAACAGGTTGTGAGAATTTCTCAAGCCCTAAAACTTTTTAAAAGTATCCAAAATCAGACTATGCAATAGCTTGGTGGTTAGGACTTTTACAGAACAGGAGTAACTTGAATTATGGCTTTCCTGAAGCTGATGAGTATGACATTTCTGTGACTTGCTAATAAGCAGACAGGTTTAATATAGAAAAACTTACAGAAGTTTATGTCTATTTAATTATGCCTTTTTATTTTCCTCCTCCAAGGCTTCTACTCCATAGATTCCATCCCTTCAGTAACTAGACTTTCTGTTACATACCTAAGTTTAAGAATCCAGTACACTTTCATTCCCTTCCATTTTTCCAAATCTGGATAAGTAGCACAGTGCTGTGATGTTAATTCGTACAGGTTCATTATCTCAAACCGTTCCAAGACACACACCTGAAGTTATTCTGACTTTCTCCTCTCACTCACAGGGCAATAACCCAAAACCTGCAGTGAACACTGTGTTGCTGCATGCTTGAAGTCCGCAAGCTAAACTCTTTAAAACCTATTTAAACTGCTTAGGATAAAAAGCAATTGTGCTTAAACTTTTGCCTGTAAAGCCCAAACATGATAACGATCCATCTCATCTGAGCCATTAATTTTATTAGTCAAATCTGTCTGGGGTCATATTTTCCAAATGCAACAGCAGAACACGTTGCTCCAGAGCCCTGCTAGCAGTATGGAATCAGGTGGGAGGAGAGACCGATGCTGGTTTTGTGTCAAGAAGAATTGTTAAGCCCTGACCCCTCAAAGATAAAGGGATGGTGCAAGAGTCATCAACGCCAAAGCTCTATTTGCAGAAAAATCAATGGGTTATGCATAATAGCAACTGCACTCAGATGTTCAGAGCCCAGCAGGAGTCTGTAGATCTGGTCTCTAAATTCACAGTGTCTGACACCAAAACAGAGAAGAAACACATTCACCCCCTCTTTTTAAATGGTATTTAAAAAGCCAAAGCAAAGCAAGCTTTTATAGAAGTCTTGAAAATGAGACAACTGCATCCCTTCCCTTTGCCACTCCTTATGCTCTTTGGTAGCCAGCCAAACGGCTCAGCTTTGCTTTCCACATCAGTCCAAACTTGAATAAGGAATACAACTTTGCATCAGGAGAGGGACTTAGAATCACATTAGAGACACACAAGAGCTCGGCTGCCTCGGTTCACTAGACAGCTTCAAGGAGGCTCCATAATGAGGTACAGGTGTTGGCACTAATTAGGAATACCCAGCTCACTGCTGACATCAGCCCCTCAAAGCAATGACTGCACTTTAATCCTTTAAGCCACATAAAAGCAGAAAGCAGGCAGACACAAGAAAATTTACAAAAAGACAAAAAAAAAAAAAAAAAAAAGAAAGAAAACATCTGAAAAAAAAGCCTCTGCAGAGGACTGAAATACTTTTGCTTACTTAAGGGGAAAAAAAAAAGGAAAAGATAGAAGTGTCATAATGTTGCAGAAAGTTTACTGTGGAGTATCCGAGTATCTAGAAGAACCTGGACCTTGTGCACAACCAGAGTTCTTAACTCAGGGAAGGGTGTCACTACAATGTGTATCCATCAACTATTGACATTTATACCCACAGAAGAGCGACAGAATAAAAAGGAGGCTGCACGTGTAAATTCCGTTAAGATGAAGCTATTCCGCTGATGCCTACAGCCCTGCGAGCACGGCAGGGCACAGCAAGACAGATTTTAGCTGAAATTATTACAAGGAGTTCCGCAGGCTGGAAACTCGTTGTTAACTGCTTCTTTTATGACTTCCTCTCCTTTAAAAGGCTTTATATTCCCTTAAAATCCACAAACCTTTCATTTAAAAGGTGCTATCTGTACGCTGAAGGTATATAGGTTCAATTTACACATTGTAAACACCAACACACACTTTTTTTTTTATTTCATTTAAGCATCAGTTCCTCCTTCACTTACATGCCAGGTCATGAGGTAATGTTTTCGCTTCAGCTGATGACATCACAAGCTCCTAAAAAAATGAAAGGACTGCTATTTAGGTAGTAGAAGTGACATCAGGCATTTCATGTTTGAGCTACAATTTAATTTTTGGCAAGTAAGTGAAGGGTAAATTGCCATTATTGCAATTTTCCCAAGAAAACGATACCCTTGCAATGTAAATCTCTGAATTCCGTAATTGTCATTTAACATATGGAAAAATGAAATGCATCAGTCCAGTTGTATGAATACATACTACAGCATAAGCACACAAAGTGCTTCAATTAAAAGTCAATTTGTAAGAAAAATCTCAAGGTCAATTTTGCCATCCTCTTAACATGAATGGGAATGAACTTTACCAAGCACCAACAGAACAAACCTTTAATTAGTATATTCTCGACTCTGCCCTGGCAATACAAAACAAAAAGTTCAGGCACAATTATTCTGCTGACTTCAGGGGCTCATTTCTCCAAACGCATTGATGCTTTCTTCCTTCTGAAGGGTCTTCTACAAACAAAGCGCACTTATAAATTCATAGGACGGCAAAGAGTAAGTACAGAGGGAAGTTTCCATGTGGCTCCTGCCTTGATTCCTCAGGACATTCCTTCGGACCTCTCCTTGACAATCCCAGATAGCTCAGCTTCCCTGGCAGGACTTCTGCTTACTCACCCTTACTAAACTAGTCCCAAGCCTTGAGTGTTATTAAGTACGGGAAGAGCAGGAATATTCCTCTTCACCAACTGCCCGCATTCCCTCCTGGGAATCACCAGTACGTGTGTTTTGTGTCCTATTGTTATGGGCACGTTGCGATGGTCCTGCCCAACGGATGAGTTGTGGCACTCCCCAGAAACATCAACAGTTCAACCAGGGGCTGCCTTGGCAGGCAGTCCACCCCATGCCTTAAAGATTGAAGAGCTAGCAAGACCAGGACCACTAAAAGCTGGGGAACAAAGTATTAGAGAGTAGAAATTCCAAGTAAAAAACAACCAAGGAACTGATAACTGCATACCCTGACAGAATAAAAAGAATAAAAAGAGGGCGGGAGGTGGGAATGTCTTGAACTGAAACAAGGCAGTTTCTAGCCAAAATGTCAGCACCATGCTGCAACTTTTCTGGTTCTCCACCCATCTGCAGTGCAAGAAAAGGATACCACCACCCATCCACTGAGGAGTGGCACAGATTCTATTACTTAAGAACTATTGTTACTCAACTGAGGCTGTGGCATCAAAGGAAAATGTTTACTTACAGTTGAGGGGGAGAGAAGGGGAACACACAGCATATTATAGCTCTGTATGCTGACTTTAGGAAATTTTAAGGTCCTGGCTACGTTAAATCTTTTTGATTTAAGGTTTTGCCTTTGGGTTGTTTATATTTGTGTGTTTTGGGTGTGTGTTTGTTTTTTTTTTTTTTTTGGCATGTGGTTCGGTTTGGATTTTGTTTTGTGGTGTTATGTTTTGTTGTTTTTTTGGTTTTAATCATCCCAGTTTCCTCTTCACACCTCCTTTTACAGTCTCTGGCTATACCCCACATTAAGCAAATAATTTTGAGCAACGCAAGAACATCTGTAGATCAAAGCGCTATCAGAACTGGGGTTGCCAAAATACAAATCACACTACGTGGGTCAGGTTTCTAATGAGATAAGCAGCTACACTCTGCCTGAGGCAATCCACAGGGCCCACCATGGAGACAAGCAGTTGGCACGACCATCGATGGGAGCCTCTGGTCTCCATCCCGAGGGACGCGACTCATGCGCAGCAGAAACACAATGTGCCAAGCTGGCGAACAGCAAGTTGGTGCAATCCGAGGGACCTGCTTTAAAAGCCCACTGCTGCTCCATGGCAAAACCTCAGTATTAACGCTGCCTCTGTCGTTGTCCCCCTGCTAAGAAATGCCAACAGCCTCACCCACAAAACACACTGGGGGAGGGAGTGCAAGGGAAGAAACCAAGTAAAGGATAAAGAAATGCCTGGATCAATTTTTCAAAGATGATTTCGAACAAACTTTTCTTACAAGATGTTTCATTACGGGATAATTCTTTAGTGTCCTGATTGAACTTCATGAATGTAAGTTTTCCATAGAAACACAAGCAAAGTCCTGGTCATGGCAGCTCAAATGGCATCACTAAAATGCAACAGAGCCAACAACTTTTAAGTGTGAACAAAACCACAGCTTTTGCCTCCCAGCTGAACCACCAAACTAATGTATTTTTGAACTCTTCATTAGAAACACATTTGCTTGCTCAGTTAAATGCTAAGATGAACTGCAAAACACCAAAAGGTTCAACTAGTACTCTTTTCTTTCTCTACCCCTTACACTACATAGTCATAATCCTCAGTCCCCAACTTTTAGTTCACAGCCAGGTACAAATGTACAAAATAACATGGAAGACAGAGTAGCTGACCCCACAAAATACCACTCTTTTCCTTGGGTAGAAAGCCAATCCTAACATACCAATTCAGAATATTAAATGAATTCAGCTGAAATTCACCCCAGAGAGGTGGTGGATGCTCCAACCCTGGAGGCTGGTGGCTCTGCCTGTGGCATGGTGTTGGAACTTGATGATCCCTGGGGTCCCTTCTGGGGGCCATTCTGTGGCTGAGCAAGGGTCACCTTGTAGATTTGAAAAAGCAATTAGGCAGCAACAAAAACTGAAGCATGGAAAGCAAAAGAAAAAGAAGTTATAGAAATTATAGGAAGTAAAATGTAGACACAGAAAACAAAACTTATAAATACACAGTAGCTTTTCATAAACACTGCCTGGAAACTAAGTGTCAGCAGGGGAAAAAAGCAGCAGGAAGATTTATTTCTTAAAACACAACTTTTAACAACAGAAAGCCACTTGGAACAAAGACCTGTCTTTACAGTTATCACTGCTATACACTATCATTCCCTCTGTTATTTGCCATAGTACTTACCAACAGCCAAGCCTCCAAAACAAGAACGGTACCAGCTGAAAACAGCAAGTTGTGCTTCTCTCCCTACCCATCCAACACACTGCACTGCCATTTTCAAAACAAAAACACACACAAAAAAAGCAGAACAACAGACAAAGTCCCAGAAAACAATATCTGCCAAGGTCCTCAAGGGCACCAAGATAGGGCCAAGAGCTCAGGCTGTGTCTGACAGAGGTTCTGCAGGCACTCCAGGCAAGCCCCTCCCTGCCAGAAAGCCTGTCCCAGTGGTTAAAGCACTCATCTCCTCCATCACAGCTCAAGCCCTTTACCGGGTCTCTCTCTGAGATGGACCCTGAAGAGACCACCCCTTCCATACTGTTAACTTCATGTTTGAACACTTTTTATAGTACGTCCTAGTCTTTTCTCCAGACTAAACAAAACCCAGCTCTTGGACATTTTATACATTTCTGATGCGTCTAATTGCTGCTCTCCACAGCCCTTCTTAAGGCTGGCACACAAAACCACTACGAGGTTGTGATGCCCAAACATTCTGGCTGAACCCTTCCCTACATGGAAAACTCATTTCTTGCTCCAGAAAAACATCCTTTTCTGTCATGTGAGCTGCAGATAATAATTCTATGTTCAAACTCTAGTGTGTTTGCTTTTGCAACAGCATGACCCAGTTGTCTCATGTCCTGGACATGAGTGTTTATTGCTGCTTGGCCCATTGCTCCCACCGCAGAGCTGCCCCTCAGTCCCCTCCTTCCAGACTGCTCCAATCTGTCAAGACAACTACAACTTCAAAGCATCTTCTCAAACAGATATGCAGCTCCACACAGTTTCATCCAAGTATTTAATGTTCAGAATCTTCATTCGCTCACCCACATCATTAATGGCAAACATTAATGTTGGACCTAGGAGAGACCACTTAAACTTCACAAAATTCACCTGTCTTGTTTGAGACTAACAATTAACTATCCTCTCAGTTTTCTAAGCAGCTGCAAATATTTCTGTGAGCCTTCCACCTAATTCACATTTCCATAGTTTGCTTCCGATAACACGTTGCTGGATAACTTGCATCATTTAGTGTGCAATTCGCACTTCTCAAATGAATTCCAGGGCTGAATTAGAAAGCTGGTCTTCTGACAGTTTGTGTCTCCTCTGCAATAAATAATCTAACAGGTATAACAACCTTTTATGTGGGCAAGGTATTAGAAAGTAATTTTATTATTTCCAATTTTTAGTATGTTTCAGATACCCAACACATGTAGCCAGTTCCCTATAGACTACCAGCAATATTACACGGATGTCGTACAAAAGACAGATCAAGATTTCAATGCTAACAAGACAACACAGGAAATAAAGCCAGTGGTTTTCAACATTATAAATAAAGTATAGTATGAAGCAGGAAGGTACAATGTTCTTCCCCTTACAGTTCTGGAAAAGCACAATAGGAACAAGTATCCAAGTAACAAAACAGTATCCATTATATTTAACTAAAGAGATACTTCCATCCAGGCAATGCTTATCCTACAGAGACTTGAAGTAGAAAAGGTCACTACACTAAGAAAAGGCTCCTAAAATCTGTACTAAGTATTCCTAACAAACAGGGTGGGTTTTTTGCTTGTAGTAAACTGTGACTTGATGCTGCTTCTTCAAAAGGTTCTAGCAGTGCAAGCTACAGAAAGCTTTCAGCAGTTTCTCCATTTTTAACTCTTTTCCACATTGGCTTAGCCAAAAAATAACTAGGCACAAATTCACAATCTCATAGTACAACTCTAAAGATAGTCCACCTCACGTTATGGTAGGTCAGAGACCTGGAAAGCATCTAGCAAACCCTGCAACCCTCCAGCACCTTCACTTCCTCCCACCACCACATAAGTATTTCATTACACCTTCACGCAGCAACACGCCTATTCTTAATAATAGCCAATGACTTAGTAACTCCCAGCAACCAATTAAAATTTGCTGGGAAAACAATTTCCCACAGTGGCTTGCCCCGTATTCAGACAAACAATGCAGCAGGATGTCTGGAAGGATAGGTTTCATAAGGCGACTAACAAGTAACCATCAAGCAGTTTTATGAAAAGCTCTGAAGTCCTGGGCCCCCAGGCACTTGGATGGAGACCCAACGCAGCAGTTATTTAGCACGTGTGTAGTGCCAGCTATTCTGCAATATACTCAGAACTTCTTATTTAGGGCTTGAAATTACTTGTTACACAACATAATTGACATATACATGCAAAAAAGCAAGTCAGGGGCTGAAATAACTGCCCAGAAGGGGTAAAAGCTACCAGGATTTAACTTAAACACCCAACCCAAGGCACACACAAAGTTGGTTATACCCTTCGTATACCAGCACAGATCTGCAAGAGATCCGATGTAATTGGATAAATTCAAGGGGAAAAAAAAAGTCTAGCCTTAAGATTAAGGAAGCATCCTGACAGTCAGAACTGCTGGTCTGCGTTCCCAGGGGAAGGATTGGACGCTGCAGCTCTTGACGTTTAAACAAAGATCGGACAAGAGTCCCAGTAGCTGCGCTGCCAAGACAACATGCTCCAGCTCAGCATTTCTCCCACCAGCTCAAGGGCAAGGCAACAACAAATGGGACCTCAGTATAAAGAGGACTGCACGACGCGGTTTGTTTGTCCCTTCTGCGACAGCAGTTGCACACAGCCAAGTTGCTGTAGAGCAGCAATTACTGTGCACCAGCTACTCTACAGCACACGTGCATCTTGCTGCGTGTTGGTAAGAACAAAGCAGGCCCACATAGCTATTCCACCCTTACCTCTCTCTTCTCAGCATCAGAGGCTGAAGGACATACAGACATTGAGGATGTAGAGCATACAGCTCCATGAGAGGGCAGTTACCACACAGCAGCTCATGTACGTGCTTCTGTTCCTCAGGATGAAATGTTAAAGAGATGTATTACTTCAACCTGGTACAGGATGCTCCTCTCTCCCACAAGTGGGTATTCCCTGCAGCAGGTCACATTGCCATGTGAGGACTATAGCAGAAAGAGACCACAAATGCATGTGACAGAACCCTGCAGTAGAAGAGCGAAATTGGGATGAAAGTATTGGGAACTGTCAGCACACTTCCAAAATCCACAAAGCCTGGGATGGGGTACTAGCAAAAGTAACAAACATATTTGATGCTACCCATCACCAGGAGTTGGAGAACAGGGTTGTGAGCTACAGACCACCAAAACCAGCATATTTTTGAGGATCTGGAGCCAAAACTACAAATCCAGTTCTTGAGGAAAGGGAACACTACATACTTTGCCATTAGCCATAGCCACAAACTGGCCAGTGACTTTAACTGTAAACCCACCTCATTCGACTTGTACATCCTGTCCTAAATGGATGTGCTTGTGTGCATTTCCTAAAGCTCAGTGATGACAGCTCTGTTTCAGGTTGTTCTCCGAAGGGAGGGTCAAGTGAACAATTCAGAATCAAGAATCTAGATGACCTAGAAGCAGCATTTCCCATAGCTAATTTTCATTATTTAATACAACTATGTTTGTTCACAGTTATGGGTACCTTTAGCAGAGATCTTAAAACAAACAAAAAAAACCCCAAAACAAACCATTCACCAAGAGTGAGAACTTCTAAAGTATGGTAACATCTGTTTGGCATGGCTGTGCCATCAGAAGCATTTCTCATACACTCTGCAGCAAGTCCCATGACCCCACCACAGACACAAAAGTCACAAAATGCTAAAAGCAGCATCACTTTTTCTTGCCGAGTCCTCCACACACTGACAATATAAAAGATGAAGGGACAGATTTAGACTTTGGACGGAAGTAACACCAAACTCCACACATCATGTTAGATCTCTGGTTCTGGAAGAACATGAAGAAGAAACAAACTCCAGAAAGCTTTAACTCTCCATGCAGCAAGTGGAAAGGTCTTTGCAGCGAGACTGAAAGTACTCGGCATGTTCAGGACAACCAGCTCCCACACTTAAGCAGCAGCGATGCCAAAAGCCTCATCTCTCACAAATTCAACTGCTGATTTGAAGCCCTGTAAACAGTTACCTCCGGCAATCAGATCTGTGCTTGGATCTGCTTCCTCCTCTCCTCAAACGCACTCTTCAGGTATCCAACTCAACATTGTGTCAGGCTCTCATTCTGCACCTCACCCTCCCAGCCCTCCTCCCTAACCACTGAGACTCAGCCCCTGACACCCCATTCCTCCCAACCCATTACCAAACCCCAGTGGCTCCTTTCCCTCTGCTGCTGCCTGCCCGGAGAACACAGAAGCACCCATGGCTATCCCCACCACTCTGCTGGAAATGCAGTCTGCACAAGCTTCTAATCCATATCACACCATCTAGTTTTGACTACTTACTCACAGGATAGCCACCAACCACTGGGTAGTGTCAGGAGGAGCTCATGTCTCAAACCACAACTAGCTTTTACAAAACAAATAAGCCTGTTGACCCTCTGTTCCTACTGTGGTCAACTCAAGTAGAAAAAAACAACAAAAAACACAAACCCATAACTGATTGACATCAGTTAGCTTTAGTCCTGCAATTCAGACATAACCTATTCTTAGTTTTTTTTTTTCTCCTTAAAAACAAACAAACAAAAACCCTATCTCACAGTTGGATGTCAGTAGCCAAGATCGTATTTCCTTCTCTGGATACACCAAGTTGTAGTTCTCACCAGTGCACAACACAGGTTAACACAGGCTACACAACAACCGCTTATGAGTTTCTCCAACTGCTTCTGGTATGAGGAATCTTAGTGTGAGAAATAAGATGAAAGGTGATGTGTGTATTCAGTATATTCACATCAGCAAGGTCTATGCAAATACAAAAGTCCAAGAAAGACGTCAGCATCTGACACCAACTGCTGCACATTATTTTTTGGTTTCTCCACTGAGTTACCCACCCTGAACAACAAGTAATTTAATATATCAGATTCCTCAATAAAATATTCTTTCTTCCTGGCCTTGAAGGTGGTCTCAGTGCCCACAGGAAAGAAACAAAAAACCCCAAAACATCCTGCTGAAGTGCTCATCTCATAGCAAAATGTTTAGTCAGTATTTAACTGAAGAACAGTCAATTCCCAGAGAAAAACAGAAAGGCAAAAGAAAAGTAACAGCATGTTAACTTCACATGCTTGTCACAGTGATTTCATGTGCTTTCAGCATCCTTCATCAAACTCAGGACACTGGTATTTGTGAGATTTCCTAAGGAAAGGTCCCCTCTTCTGATCACCACACCAGCACGCAAAATCACCTCGCTCTGCAAAAAAACAAAACAAAACAACACCATTCCAGCTCAGACAGATAAAACGCATGACAAGCTCTGAGAAACAAGCAGGGAAATTTTGGCCTCAGTGGAGTCAACAGGAATTACAATCAGTGCCAAAACAAAGCCAGAAGTTAGCAAGGCATTTATCCGATGAATTTAGGAGTAGAACTCCTAAGTGACTGTCATGGTTTTGCCCCAGAGCTGAACACCACACATCCACTCTCTCTAAAGAGAGCCACTCTATCCTAGCTGGAACCAGGACAGCAATAAAACAGAGTTTATTTCTTGGCAAAATATCCTGCCAAGATGTTGGGGAAGAGGAAGAGTTGTTAGAGAATGTAAGAGAACTATTGCTTTAAAACACCTGCTGACAGAAGAGCTTACTATCAAAAAGTAAAAAATGTGATCTTTAATAAAATTGTCTATAAACATAGATACCTTTATGATTTCTCATAGTTTATTAATGTAAGACATCTTCTACGTAAAGTTGTCAAGAGCTTTGCCTCTGTAAAAACAACACGGTTTTGCAAGGGGTTAAACTAGAGGTACAGAAATTGGCATGTGGGTACAGACAGGATCACACCAATCCTGAGGAGGATAGCAGGTAGCTCTACTCCTCCCAGCAGACTGGTATTTCTGCACTTTGGGAACACAAATGGCACCAAGGTCTCCCATGCTGCGCTGTGATAAACCCCATTAGTGACTCAAAGGGAGAAAAGAGGAAAAAGAAAGAAACAAAGAAAAAGACAACTTGTTTTAATAGGTTTGCTGCCCAAGAGGTTTACATCATTTCTGCTTACCTGAAGCAGAAAAACTTTTACAATTCTGTCAGTCCTGGAAAGCTCAACACAACGTAAATACAGGAGCTGAGCTGCTTCTCCTTTGAGGATTGCCGTTATGCAGTTAAACTCACAATTCTGACTGACTACAGCTCTGATGAACAGGCACCACAGAGTATCCCTAATATGGCATTAAAACCTTTGAAAGGCAGATCTACAAATGTTTTATCATGCCCAAAGTCATCTAGTACAGAAGTGAAGCAGACTCAACTTCCACAGTCCTGGTGCGAGGGCTGAGGTGAGCGCCTTTCCTCCAGAAGTAAACTTACACAACCGGTCTGATCACTGCACCGTAGTTACACCCGTGCAACACCTTCAAACTCTTAAGCAAGTTTCTTCAATAGACTTGAGTTTAATGTATTTCCTAAAATTACTGCAAGGAGGAAACAAAAGAGCATTTTGGCAATAAAAATTTCATATGGTAGAAATGGTTAGAAAAGGATTTGAGAACAATCGCATCTCAGTCACTTTTAAGTCTTTTGAAAGTTACTCCACTAAACCAATGCTCTGCCACTGCCTTGTTTTTCCAGCGGTTCCTCTCGATACATAAGTTTGCTTTTGAAACGTACTTATTATCTGCACAAAACACACATCATCAACTGTATTTACTTCAAGTCACACACATGGATTCAACTGGCTTAACCAAGAACAACTTCACATACGTACAGGCATAAGAGCACGGAAATTTTGTTAAATATACAAGCAAAATGCTCATCAATACAAGCATTCACTGAAAAGTGTTATATCATGAATGCTTTATTTTCTGTGAACATTAAAAAAAAAAAGGAAAACCCTGGTTTTCCATGGATGGTGCTGCAAAATCTCCACCCAAACCACTCACATAAAAACACTGATGAGGGAAAAGTCCCTCTTTATCCCACCTAGCAAACCTACACAAATCTTATTAAAAAAAATAAAGAAAAAAAATAGAGAAAGAAAAATCCCACAAGGTCTGCCAAAATATTTTCAGGCTGATCGCAAATAATCTGTAAGCCCATAGTGTCTGGAGTCTGGCACAGGAGACAAATTTCATTTGACCTCTCTGATTTATAGGGTCCTGAGAAGGCTGTGTGATACTCACTGGAAACACTGTTTTCTCCAATAACAAGGAAAAAGTTGGGAAGTCAAGGCAAATAGAAGAGGGGAGAGCCAACAGAAAACTACAAAGGCATCAAAGACATGGCTGGGAGAGATAAGTAGGAACTATAAATCATGTTCAAGCTGTCCTGTACACTCGAAGCTTTTTTTCCTCCCTTTTAATTTACTTTAAACATTTTTTTCCAACTCTTAACCCATTCATACCTCTAAAGTGGGCTGCTTGATATGCAAAAAATGAAGTGTGTAGAAGCAAACATGCAGAATACATTTATTTTGGTAAGTTTAAAATAAAAAAGGAGAGCGAAATAGCACCTGCGAAAGCTATATGAGTGAATTTAGGTTGCTGATGTCTGAGTCCTGTGTTACTCAAAGAGGCTTATGAAAAACCAGAACAAGTACACAGAAGACACCGAACAAAGGATCTAAGACAGCACTTAAACCAGATTATTCCACAATCCATGCAGTGGGAGTCCCAGGGCTCCAACTGACACCAAGCTGACTGTCAGGAGTGAAAGCTTTCTAACAACTTGTGTCCCACCTTCTGAAGTTTCATGGCACGTACAGAGGAAGACAGAGGAAAACACCACACATCACATCTAGCAAAGAGCCACGTGTATTTAGGTTAAAGCAACACAGGAAAGAGAATACACTAAGTAGGGATACATGAAGTAATTTTTAACCTCCTCTTTCACTGAGCTCAGGGCAGAGTCTTCGTATCTGACAACAGCTGTTCCGCGGTTATTTCACCTTTGTATAGATATACGCAACTGATCGGAACAAGTCAGATCTCCATCACAACTGCAGAAGCATCCACAGATGTAATCTGCTGGTCAATAGCAAAATCTTGTTCAAATGCCACTGTCAGTAAACTCTTTGTATGTTAGCTGCATTAAAAAACTAAGTATTTTGATCAAAAATGTTATGCTTACTACCAACTTCACCACACTTAAACACTTGAAAAATATCAGTATAAAGAACAACTGTTAAGATTCTTGCTAAATTTCTTTGGAAAGCAACAGTAGAAATTTTTAAGAAATACAAAAATCAAAACATAACAAACACCTAAATGAATTGATACCAGTTGTAAAAAGCACAGAAAACCATTTAGCATTATCCCTATTTATATTAAAAAATCGGAAATATTTCATCCCACAAGTTTTTTCACTTCCCCGCCCCCAAAAAAAGAAAGCAGCACCAACTTAAGTAGAGAAAATTAAATTCTATACGCAGAGTAAATATTTTACATAAAAATAATTTCTATAGAAGAACTAATACCGTTAAGCTGGAGTGAATTTTACTTATGTATGCCAACAGCCATTACAATACTGTTGCTTACAAACAAGCACCTTGCATTAAGACAAATTTTTAGTTCCTTCCTCACTCTTAGCACATTCTGTTGCAGCACTGCAAGTTCAAATTTGTCAGGCAAAATGCTTCGCTTACGTCTTAAGATTGCTCATTTCATGCTACGCTGGAAATTATTATGTTGTTAACATCAGGAAGACTGCAACTTCATTATCAGATTTAAGTATCTGCCTTTCAGTTGCTTAAATGACAGTCAATTTGATTTTTGTAGAAGAACACAACTGCTCTCAAATTACACTGAAGCTGAGGAGTTGCTACAACTCCCCCAAAACAAAGTTCACGCTATCAGAGCGTAGCGGAGTGAGGACGGGTAAGATTTCCCTTGTCAGACCTCCAGTCAGACACACACATTCTTGGAAAAAAACACAGCAAACTTTTCTGTGCTCAAAAGGAGCATTTCTCCTCCTTCCTATCAAACAACTTTTAACAAGGTTTACATTGCGCTACGGAACTACCACTATTTCAGTCAACTGAATAGAGGCTATTTGCATGAAAGCAGGAACGGGAGTAGGAGTTTGTTACTCCTCTTCCCTTGCAAGTACTAATAAAAGTGAGAGAGGTATCACCCTTACCTCTCCTGCTGAGAGTCCTCCTCACCAGATACTGCTGAGCCTACCATTTTCTTGTGCCTCCCCATGACTTGCTCATGTACTGCGTATCTTAATTCCACGAGGCTTGGGGGAGTTGGATTTTTGTGGGTTTGTTTTCCCCGAAAGACAAAACGTTGGTGGGACATAGCTCTATTTCAGACGACGAGTTCTCTATAGTCACTTTGATATCAAAGCCTGCAAATCAACACTGGAAGCATATTAAAGAAATGCAAGTAGTTAAAAGCAGAACAATAAAGAGAATTAAAAGCCGCAAGTAATCCCACCAGGGACAATTTTTCCTCCCTTGTCAGGATACGCATTTCTTCTATACAGCTTTTGTATCCAGCGGTTCAAGATGCAAGATCTTCTAATGCGGCAGCAGAAAGAAAGCACTGCCATTTTATTCTGCTATACATGATACATAGGGAAGATGTAAATATTTGTGCATTAAAAATAATAACTTTCTCATGATCTTCATGGTCTTTAAAGCAGGCACTCGTTAAATCTTGTCTGGCCTGTTGGTTAAATCAATGCTCGTATTTTTACAGTGGCATGGATGAAAGCTCCCAGCTTAGTTATGATTTTCAAGTGTTCCTGAACACCCCTGTTACAGTATCAACCTAGCAGCCTACGGATCTAACAACCATAATGTCTTTACATTGGTCCAAGATGTGTAGCAAATGAATCATTTATTTGCATATCTAAAGAATTTCTGTCATCCAGTATTACACGACAAACCATTTATCATAATTAAAAGCTATTTAGCACAAAGACGCAGAAGTTTTCCTTCCACTATTTGATCACCTACCCAACAGCACATCCCAAAACAGCTACCTGTAGATTTAAAAGACAGGTTGGAAAGCTCTTTGTAACAGTCACACAGAATTAACTATTTTCAACAAATGCCTAAGGTGAGTTGTTTTGCTCTGCACAGCCTGGTGAGTATCACCATCCCCTTGGTGGATCCCAGGCATCCCAGCACCTGCCCACCCACCACACAGCACTAACGCCTGGATGCTGTTGGACTTGCTGAGAATTAAAACTACTCACAGATGCATTAAACTGCTCTCCGGGACACAAACGTGAGCCTGAGCCTTTCACCAGCAAAGGCCACCACACACTCAGGAACTTTGAGGAGATGCAACGGACCTTTAGAAAACTGTTAAGTATTCTAAAAATAAAAGAAGAAAAGAAGGGAGAGAAGCCCTGGACAGTAGGTTAGCAAAATAATATATAAATCCCTCAGGCCTAGGTGACAAGCATATTCACTTTAGCAACAAGTCAGGCATGTGTATTAAACCTGTTTAACATACCTCAACAGCTCTAATTAAAACACAAGGCACTAACGGCACGATATGTCACATTCAGCATTCAATGCAACAAGCAGGAAACACAGCTCTGTAATCTAAAGCTGTAACAGGTGTATTTTAAAGAAGGAAAGCACCCCTCCAAAGTTTTCAAACGCAAGCACCCCAGCACTTAACCCAGGAGAAAGTTACAGCAAACGGCATCGGCAGTCGTGAGCTTATCCTCCCACCTTCTCTGAACAAGGTGACTTGGAAACTGCCGGTGGAACCTCTGCAGCCCTGCTCGCAGCTCAGGGTCTCTTCCACCTCTTTAAATCCAAGTAAAGCTTGCATTATAGCTTTGCAAACACAGGAGCCTTCGTTAGGCCCCAGATCACACGTCCCAGACTGCTCTAATCCCCAAATTCTTGGTCTCCTTCACACTGAAATAACATCTTAAATGCTGGAAAGTTCACATGCCATCTAGAGAAGGGTGGCTTGGAAGGAAATAAATACAGAAGAGCAATCAGCCCAGGGAAACAGGGAGGTGGTTAGTAATTACAGAGACGTGGAAAGGCAGAGCCAGCAACGTGTGGCTCAGATATTTCTCCAGAGAAGTCAACACCCAGGCTGTCACGTTACACTTCTCAAACTCCTTTGCCAGATACCATCTTGCAGTTGAAATAAGCTAAGTATCAATAAAAATAGTATCTAAACACACACCGTTTAGGGGCTCTGAATATCAGATGTGCAGCTATAGCTAGAAGATACCATAAAGAGAAGTCATTTTAAAGTGACAGTGTAATTGATCATTACATGGATAAATATAAAAGAAATCACCTCTCCCCCTCTTTTTTTATTTTAAATAGCAGCATTAAGTTAAAATCAGCTGTGTGCTAGAATGCAAGATCTCACACAGTTATCTCACTTTTCAGAGGTGCCATCAAGCCCTACAGATCTCAGGCATCTCCCACTCCCACCTGACCCAGCCTCCGCCAGCTCAAAACCTGCCGGGACCCTGACATAACATTTTACACATCAGCTCTTCAAGATGCAAATAGCATCTGTTGGCTTCCATTACATAAATACCCCCAATAAGAGCTATTATTAACTTGTTAGTTTCCATTTTAAGTAAAGTATGTCAAAATTGCATTTAAGTCTCCAATTACATGAAGCCTCAAGTGTTATAAACACTTCAGATCTTCAGAAAAGAGAAGCGCCACATGATTTCAGAGAAAGGGCTCCCCTCCCCAGAAATTCAAGAGCCCCCAAGTACCCTTAGCTGTAGCCCCCACAAAAATTGTGGGAGTGGAGACAGATTAAGCTAGCACCATCAAATGGCAAGTTTCGGCTAAATCCATCTCTCCATAACACAAGAAGCGACCAGCCAAAAGGAACACCACACTGATCTAAAAATGACAAAGTGTTTTGGCTACAAAACAGCATTAAGAGCATGATAATCCCACCCAAGAAAACAGTAACTTTTAAGTTTCAGTTGAATGCAACATTCTTTGTTATTAAATTGTCCTGTATTTTCTGAAGGGTGTGCATAATGCTTATACTATCAAACCTACTCAGGTAAGAGTTCCCAGGCCATACACCAGCTTCTAAAGGAGACTTCTAGGGACTGAAGGAGAAAGACATCACCAATAAACCCAGAGGCTTATGGAAGGTTTTAAACCATGGATCATAAAAGGCACACTACAAAAATGTGTTCACATTCCTCCTCTGGACAGATCCCAGGTCTCGCCGAGCTAATCAAAAATACAGACATACCATGCTCCCTACCCTCCGTGGTATGATGATCAGAAATTAATTTCAAAGATTGAAATAACCTACCCAAATAGGCAGGTGTATCCATTTCAAACTCAACCCTCAAGGCAGCTTGTACAACGTTTAAGTTCACATCTCACCAGCAGGTCTTAGAAATCCAGACGTTTTCACCACGGCCTTGGGCAGCTGCCACCACAGACGCCAACAGCTCAGGTTAGTCACGACGGCCCACAGGCCAGCCACAGCAAGTTCTCTGGGATAAATTCTCTACAGCACGTGGTAGCTGCTTCAGTGACCACACGCATGTGTGCGTACCTGTGTGTACATATGTAAAGCCATACAGGTAAAAATACTACTCAATCGTAGCCAAGCAGCCATTGTAAATTCTTCTCTGTAAGCAAACGCCCCAGCTCCAGGAAAACTACACGTATTTTAAAAACACAACAATCTCATGTATATGAATAAATCCCAGATGCAAACTTCCTGATGTTCTGCCACAGAAAGGAAGTCCACAGAACTGCAGAGAAGGAAAAAAATGGATTTATTCTAATGCTACACTGAGATCCTCTAGCCCAGACTTTTACATTCACAGTGGATTTTCATGATTTTAACCAGATCCCAAATGAACACGCATCCTTGCCAATAAATGCCACTGCATATGTTCCTGCATCAACTCTCTAGCAAATCTTTGCGGGTACCTGCTACACATACATAAGGCAAATAAACAACCACAACAACAAAAAAAAACCCCAAAGCCAAAACAAAACACAGTTGTCCGGCTGACTCAACTCAGGGGAAATTTTCCTGCTGGGGCTGGGAGGGAGGCCTGTTCTGTAAAAGGAACCTAGAAAGAGGAAACATCAAGTGAAGGACAGGTAACAGAAATGGTTCTCATTATTTTGATGACTTGTACTGCTGTCAAAGCCCAACTTTGACAAGAGAGCGCTCTTCTGCTCCTCTTTGGCATTAGGAACAGGACATGTCATGTCTAGTCTGGAAAGAGGTCAGAAGTTCAGTTAAAAAAGAAAAAGCAAAACTTTGGATCCTGAAAGCACCAACTTGCTTTTAATTTGAAAAGACACTTTTTTAACTACAGCAACTTCAAATTGCATTTTCTCTCTTCGTTAAGTGCAGGTGAAGGTTTTTCTGACATCCTGCTACAGAACTCTATGGCAGGCTTAATGGTTATGCTATCCTGCCTTCATCCGGGTCACCCTTTCCTCTCTTAACCCATCACGCTCTCACGTTTTCAGGTTAGCTCTAATCACCACCAAGATGTGGTCTCGCTTCGTAGAGATTGGCAGGCGTGCCTGAGATGCTCTACGGAACAGCCCACAACAAGCACCAGCATGACGTAAAAAGTTGGCTGCAGATAAAACATTTTACACGCACCAGGACAAGATACAGTTCTCTTAATCTTTTAGTTTTACTGCAAATGCCCATTTACATTAACGGAGAGGGACAACAGCTTTCAAGTTCCTCGCATATTTTAGCCACAGGATTTCTAATCACAACTGGATTGCGGTCCTCAGCATCACCTTCTCCTCAACATGGAAAAAACTACAGGTTTAAAGTGCACCATGAATCTAGCGATCTTTTAATTAAGTACATGGCCACTCGTTACAATGATTTGTGAACAATAGCTGAATTCTTCAAATAACTATAGATGCTTTTCATAAAAGAAAGTTAAAAACCAGAAAAAAGTACACTTAATCTCCCCCTTAAGATGCGTTTTAAGCCACCCTGTATCCAACTCTCCCGTTATTAACCCCAGAATTACGTACAAGAGCTACTTTCGCGACAACCCCCTCATCAGACGGGCTGCCGTGCGCCCGCGGAACGAAGCCGTGCCTTTGCAGAAAGACCAGCAGCGTTAGAGCAAACGCCGTGCGAGGGAGAAAGGTTTGATTCGGGGTAAGCGCCGCCGGGACCTTCCCGCTCCTCTCCCCACAGGCGGAGGAGGCACCGGGGCTCCATCCGCGCCGGCTGCCCAGGATAAAACTTACCTTGGCGGCGCGGCGGGCAGGAGGGAGGGCTGCGCTAGCGCTTCATTGTCAAACTCAGTTCTAGCAAGTTCCTCGACATGCCGGCGGAGCGGTGCGCGGCAGCGGACAAGCGCCCAGCTCTCCGCCCGCCCGCAACCCGGCCGCCACGCCCAACCGCGCTCCGCAGGGCCCCGCGGCTTGAGGACCGGCGGGTCGCCGCCTCCCCAAGCTGCGGTGAACAA
>VXBZ01010956.1:173727-199235 GCA_013399135.1 Heliornis fulica | reverse complement strand
CGCCCTGCGTGCCGGCTACTCGGCGCGCCCGCTGCCAGGCCCCAGCCCGCCCCACTCCTCCTCCTCCGGCGGCAGCCGCACAAGAACCCTATTGTATTATTGACACTGCTGGGCTCCAGGCCCCGCCTCTTCCCCTTCCCTTCCCTGCTTGCCCGCGCCGGGCCTTCCTGCCAGCTGCGCCGGCAGAGCTGGACGCGGCGGTGAGCGGGCGGGAAAGGCCTCAATCCTGGGCCAGGTGAGAAGCAGGCAGTGGCTTCTCCCTTCGAGGTGCCCAGAACATATCAACAGTTAGCGGCAGCACCCAGCCGCAACCCCCAAAGCCACCAGCAGCCAAGACCCAACGTGGCAGTCAGGTGCCTCACCACTGCCCACCTGCCCGCAAGGGCACTCCACACCCACCTGCACCTCATCCAGCACTAAACCGAGAGCATTTTACACAAGCGACACAACTTGTAAAATGACAACTAAAATGTCTACCTGAGGGCAACTCTTGGTGTCGATTGCTCAGCCTGTGACAGAGTTCCCCATCTAAATACCTTTTGATAGCACATTAGGCATCACCAGTTAGAATAAAGGAAACTGGAAAGAACTTGGCAAACCTCCTCCGTTATTAGGCCTCACACACTCATTTCCCTTACCGCTGTTACCAGGTATCACTTGCATCAAACGCACCGTAACTCCTTTTGCCTTCCTTACAGGAAAGGCTGCTGAAGGAGACGTACCTTTGCCTGCTGAAGCCCTGTTCTCTGTGCACACAGAAACTGAGGTACGGAAAGGCTCCAGAAAGAGAAGGAGATGGAGCTCGCAGTCTCAAATCTGGAATACAACCCTTCTCTCTAGGCCAGGCACTGAGCTCAAACAGCAGGAACATTACATGAAGTACAAAGGAAAAGGAGTACCAAACACAGCTGGGATAGCTTGGCATGCCTAAGCTGCACTTCTACAGTGTTTCCAGGCAGCAGCTGAAAGATGAGGTGAAATGGATGTAGGAGAGGAGGCACTGCTTCAGGCCAAATGGTCCATCTAGCTCCACAGCCTCCTGCCTGCTCCACCAAGTCATCGCCCCCCCACATTGACTTCGTCCTGCTCCAAGCAGGCATCCACAGTCAGGTACTTCCCCCAAGTATTCTGCAAGCCTCCAACTACTTTTTACTCAATTTCCCAAACAGGATACGTCACATCTGTTTAGCAATCCTCAACGGATCACTTCTCCAGCTACTGGCCCAAATCAGGTTTCACTGATCCACATAGGCTTCTGACTGCAAATTGCTGCTGGCAAGGACTTCAAAGGATCTACTACTACCTGCTGCAAGAAAACCACTCACTTTTTTTTTTTTTTAATAGCTGGCTAATATTCCTACAAAGTGTAGTTTTCTACAAATGCAGTTAGACCACAACCAAACAGCGACGCTGACACGTATGACTACCTTCATGCACCAGTGATCATCTCATTTGCCTTCTGTTCATTAATATATACTTGCCAGGAAAACACTCTGAGCAGCTTCAGAAAACCACAACATCAAGTAAATTAACAAGAATGCTCTCCCCCAACACCACCACCACTTGTGCAATCCTCTAGATTAAAGCAGTGGTCCAGAAAGCTGGGCAGGCAATGCTGATTTGTAGCAAGAGATTTGAAGTCCAAAACAAAGAGAAGTCAGAGTGATAAAACCAAGTCCATACACTATAGAAAAAGACCTGCTTTCTAGGCACAAAAGGACTTTAAAGTGCAACCAAGTTAAACTAAACAGAAAACATTTTCAAGTATCAATACCTGAATTTGGATTTTAAGACAATTTCTATTTTTTGTGTGTTCATGATCCCTGCTTGGTAGAGTGAATATATATATATATTCACATATATATACACACATATACATATACATATACATATACATATACATATACATATACATATACATATACATATACATATACAGTATTTACACTATCCATTATTCTAAAGGACAACAAAGAACCTATATTACCATCAGTGAAGGGAACATTCCTATGAAAAGTTTCCTGCCAGGTTGCTTTCTCTGTGAACGACTTCATCAGGAGCAGATGCAGCCCAACCCAGGAAAGGTGTTGCGCAGCTATCTTCATTTTGCCTACCTGGGATCGCATTCCCCCTGCACTGGCTGTCACACATCAGAAGATGACATCCAACCCTCTAGTTCTAGTGTAAATCCTCAGATGTACTTGGTGGGCTCAGGGTCAGAAGACAAGTGACATGCGAAAACAGGTAGCAAAAGGTGCATGGAGCTACATACAAAGGCATTTTTTTATTATCTCATCCTGTGTAACTTCTAACAAACTATTTACAGTTTGATAAGAATTCACGCAGAAATGCACTTATATGTGCTATGCATTTCTATAGGAACACCAAGCAAGATTAATTAATAGGAAGCAGATAGTACAGTGTTGTTCTTTTAAAAGACATATGCAACAGTTTCCACATTTTCTCGAGAAAGGCTGAACTACAGATACACTCATGCACCTAGAGAATAAGAAGAATTTACAAGCCAGATGCTAACATGTTGATAAAATAGTAGCACAAACATCCTCCCAAGGGAGGATGTTACCTCTGGAAACTAGAAGTGTAAGAGATGTGGTCAGGATGAAATAATGTATGCATGTATGCCATGCTCAAGTTGAACCGAGTTGTTATTCAACTGTACAAAGTCTGCCCATAGTATATTAGGGTATAAAAAAGTTACACTGAAGTGATGTTTAACATCTGAGCAGTAGGGTCACTCAGAGTTTAACACAGTCTGGAGCCACAAAAAGAAGCATCTCTTAATTTAAATGTCTAGAAGTATTCAGATGAATTTCATCAGAAAAGTATTTTTGCTACAAAACCTGCTATCTCTGACCATCTGCCAGAGAAGACAACAAACATGCAATGGAGGAGTACCGGCGGGAAATAAGAGTCAGAAAGACCTGGAGGTTAACTCATACCCCTTACTTTTGAGTTATTGCAGCATTCTCAGCCTGCATGGGGAAGCAGTGATTCTCACTGACTCTCGTAGGTAAATACAGAAATACCAAAGCCTGGCATACCACCTTTTTTTTAAATGTGTAGATGCTGCATAAAACTTCTTAATTGGTAGACCAGACACCATTGATGAAACCTCAATATGACATCCTTAAAACCAGAGCAAGCATCAGCATCCCTTGCCAAGAGGCAGAAAAGCTTAGTCCCCTAAGAAGATTTAAGTCTTATTTTTTGCTATTATTAAGTCTAAGTAAGTAAAATAAGAAGTCCCTTATTTTCACATAAGCAAATGTACTGAAGTGTTACCATAAAGCACAAACACCTACCTGCAAATTAGAGAGCTAATTAACAACATAGAGTAACTTTCATCTGTGGAAAAAATAAAAGGCAAAGCAGAAACTCATCTAAGGGTGGCTAGCTGTCTTTAAACACCCTCTTGTCTAAAAACTTTTCTGATACTCGGTATTAGAAATAGAAGCAAAAAGCACTCAGACGGTCAAAAGATCATCTTTGCCTCTAAGGTTAAATCCAATCCTTTAGCACCTGTTGGAGCAACTACCAGAAGATGCCCTCAGGTCGTAGCACAGCCTTTCCATTTAATCTCCCAAACCCTTTATAAAAAAAAAAAAAAAAGCGCCCCCAGTGGATATTTTTTGGAGGGACTTCACAATCAGGGAGGAAGATCTACTCTCATAAAAAGATCAGCACATTCAGAAAAAATAAAGAAGAAAGAAAGAAAGAAAGGGAGAAAGAAGGGAAGAAAGAAAGAAAGAAAGGGAGAAAGAAGGGAAGAAAGAAAGAAAGAAAGGGAGAAAGAAGGGAAGAAAGAAAGAAAGAAAGGGAGAAAGAAGGGAAGAAAGAAAGAAAGAAAGAAGTACTTCCACCATCATGAAACATTTTCTCTCTTTAGAGCAAGATGTGCCAACCTCAGTTCCCAGAATCTGACAAGTTCAAAGTTTTCTGGTGGGAGATCTTGGACTTCTCTTTCACCTTCTGAGACAGTAGCACAGGATGGAGAGAACTGCCAGCAGCTTTCAAACCTGTCAGTATTATGACCCTGTACCTTACACACATGTAAGCAAGTACCTAACTTTTCTTGTTCCTTTTTCTTAAGAATACATCTTGTGCTTGCATTAGTAAGGAAACAAGCTGCATATCTTGCCTAAAAGAGTTGGGAACTTAGCTGCCTCTGAGCTGCCATATGAGCAGTTTGGGGTAAATTTCCCCTACAGCTGTCTGCATCCATGTAAGTAGGGATGCAAGTAGGGAAGCAAGGCTGCTGCTCCCTTCCGTGCTCAGAAACCACAAGTCAATGGTCACTCCGCCCTTACCCACTCCCCAAAAGTTTGGTTCGATATTTTTTATTTTAAAAAAGTTTAATGGCCCAAACAGCTAAAAAAGCCTATCAAGTTCTCCTTGCTATGACAAGGAAATCAGACACCCAAAAATGAAAGTGAAAAGTCTCACATGATTCTGAACTGGGACTTCATCACCACAAGGCTTGTGATAAGGTGAAGTTCGAAAAGCAGAGATACAGACCACCGTCATCCAGACAGAGTCCTTTGAGCTCCCAGTACTGTCTTAAATTTAGTTACATTGCTTGGACAGAATCTATAGTAGCATGCTACTTTTAGTCTTTGCAGTCTGGGAAGATCAGGCAAACACTCATCTAAACACGCTCAAAAGCCTCTGAACCTCACTATAATTTCCTATTTACCAACTTTATCGGATGCATTTAGGGACAGACTTTCTACAGCAGTTTTAATGGAAGGATGTGAGGGAAATCCACATGTATTTGGAGGATGTCTTAGGCCCTTGACAATACCTGCAAATTTAAAGCCTTTTGCAACTGGAAAGAGAACGACTCGTACTTGACCGATGCTGGTCATGTTGCTGAATACATTCTGGGGAGGTATTCAGATACTCCAGCCATCCCTGTGTAGCTGGGGATTATCATTAGTTGCATAAAAAATATAAAGGAATGAGCAGTGGCACATTTTTCTTTGTATACTCAGAAAACTTCAGAGCGTTTTTAAAAGTTCCTCTCACTTCCCCCTCTTTTTCTTCTCTCTTACTCAGAACCAGTGATGAATAGATACGCATCAGGAAAACTGATTGCCACAAACATTACCAGCATCAGCCTTGTGGCAACCAGGCTTTCTGAAGAGAGGAAAGCATTCTTCTATCAAACTGGACACCAAGATATTAATGTCTGGCCTGTTAAAACACCATGACTTCCAACCATTCAGCAAAGCCTCCTGTACATCCTGCTTTTACCAGGTTTGATGTTTGTTGAGTCTTCCCATATGTAGATAGTTGTGTTGAGAAACAAAGCTCAGGTCAGATAGCTTTAAGAAAAACTTCAGGGCTAGCGCTACAGCATGTTATTATTTTTCAGAAATCATTATGCTCAGCAAATTGCTCTAGCTCATACTGGGAGCTTGGCAGTGTCCAGGGAAAAGGTGGAACCACCACAGTTGGCCCCACAACAGAGACTAGAGCAAGGATGCAGTACTACAGCACACAACTTAATGAAGTGCTATAGCCTGCCTGCACCATCCCACTCAAATCTGTGCACACTAGAGACAATGCTTACAGTCAGCACTTATTCATAGCTTTTAATACCATTGGGACTAGAATGTAGCTGTTTCAGACCTAGGTTTAAGCATGCTTGGAAGAGCTGTTCTTGAAGACCTCCAAAGACCTAATCTTACCCTTACATATTCAGAAGGCTTACTCATTGAGTCAAAAAAAAAAAAAAAGGAATGAATGGCACAAAGGACAATAAATCAATAAGGAACGTGATAGAAAAAAAATCATAGAGTTTAGGAACAACTCAGGCAGACACCTGGGCTGCTGCTAGGTCTTAAAAGATTCATTTCACAGTTACTTTTATTAAATGTTTAGGAAAAAAGCCTGAGGAATCGACACCTTCGAGATGGTATTATCGAAATGCTAATTCAAATATGCACAAAAAGCTGAATCCCGCATGAATAAAATCTAAACACTTAAAAGCCAGCATTTAAGAGAAGATACTCAGCTACAGAATCCTCACTTGTGCTTAAGTCAGTAAAACTCATTTTGTCCCTATTAGTCAGAATGAGTGAAGCAGGTATTTGCTAATAGAAAGTTTCGGGCAACTTTCTGGAATTGAAAAAAAAATTAAAGTAATTTTACCACTTACGTAAGTGCAGCCTGGCACATGGATTACTTTTAACTCTATGCATTTTATGCATGACTATGACAAAAAGAGAGTGAGTGATTTGCTAGCAATTGGGGCAAAGTTCCTGCATGTTAGTATTTGAGGATGTAAAAATTGTGAAAATAGTTAAGGACATCTTTGCTTAAACACTACATTAAAAAGATCATTAGGAAACTCAGATCCAACTAGGATACAAGATTATTTTTAATATTATATTTAATTTTAATAAGCTAGGAGTAAACCAAAAGCCTCACAGTTTAACTCTATGTATTCAAAAGAAAATTATACTGATACAGTACTTTATTTGCTTAGCAAACATTTACAAGCCGTGAAAGTTACCCTAGACCATTTCTAATTGGATGATTCTAATTTCTGACCAGTTTAAAGTTGAGTTTGGAAATTTATGAAACTTTTACCTGTTTTATTCTACTAGCATAACCACCACAAACTCTTTTTGCTGTGAGGACATTGCTAGCACACATCTAGTATCCAGAGGTAAGCACAGTTAAAAAGCACAAAACTTTTACAAGTTAAAAAAACAAACCAAGAAGAAATAACCATATGCACACACAGACCAGGGAGAAATGCTTTAACAGACTTCATCCAGGAATTGCTGTACTTACCTTTACAACTTGTTATACCATCACCCTCTTTCACATTTTCCTAGGAAAACTGCAGTGTGAAGTTAATTGTATCCTCAGTGACTCTGGGGAAAAATCCCTGCTGTCAAAAATTCATCTGTTTTTTGAGGATGGATGACTGCAGTTAATCCTTATTTTCAATTAGCTGTACCTATTTTAAAGTCCCTGTTTAAACATGGATGTCCATTTCTTTTAAAATACTTAATATAATGTAATTATGTTTTGCAAAAATTTTATAATTAAAAAGTCCTCCATAATCTAGAGTTTAGATTTTTCAGTATTTATTATGAATGACATTCACAGTGCAATACGTATTACATAAAAAGCTATGTAACAAACATACAAAGACTACACAAAGCACGTACCATTCTGCAATGCATACAATACCAATGCTTAGGCTAGAAGTAGTCTTAACACTAGCAAGAAATTGAAGTCACAAGATACATAACTGAATTGTGAAACTCCGTTATTTAGGTTTCTTTAATAAAACCCCTTTATTTTGGTAAACAGTCTGTCAATGAAAAAAAAAAAACAAACAACCCAACCCCCCCCTCCTCAATACAATGCTCTTTACTAGCATGCAGAAAAGCTTTTCCACTGTTTCAAGCCTAGATTAATTTTCAATTAACCATCCTGTCCCCTTCAGTAAAAATCATCAGAAAAAGCAATTTAGCACTTTGTTTCCAGAGCAGATTGATGATAAAAAACTCTTCAAAACTATAAACATACATATAATCATGTGTCAGCGACAAACTTTGAAATGTTACATGTAAAAATGTAACAGATTTTTTTAATGCCATCAGAGCCCTTCTCTGACTCCTGTTTGCTGTATGCCCCTTCTAGCAAACCACAACAGTGCCAGGTACTTATTGCTCCAAGTCCAAGAGAACCTCTTGCGTATCCCATACATGACTGAGGAATCCTAGAGGCAGCTGTATCACCAGAGATGCTGAGTGGACCTTAGGGCCTCTTCCGCAGAGCGGTCATGCTCAGAATCTACCTCAAAGCAGAAGAGCCTGGCACTTGCCAGAATGCTGTTACGACAACTCCCAAGATAAATGCTGCTGCAAACAACTTCGTTCAAAAAAGATGCTGAAGCAGAATAAGCCAGATGTACATTTTACAAGTCACACGCTGCTTCTGAAAGCACACTATAAGAATTAATTTTAGACTAGGCTTTCAGAAGAAGTCAATGACTACAGCTTTCTCCCTGGCCCCCAGTGAAGACAAATTTGCAAGTGGGAAAGTTTTGAACAGCGAGTTTCACATAAATGCACTTTCTAAACAATGTGTCTGAGTTAAAGATAACAATTACTATTGCATCAAATTTGGATCAGGATTGCACTTTTCAAATACATGTTACCATTAGATGTTGACAAGAAATATTCAAGTGCCAGCGGAAGTTTAGAAATCACTGTAAAAAGGTAGAAAAAGCCTCCATTGTTGAAATATAAGATTCAAACACAATGCACATGAGGAGCTATGCCATTTTCTCCAGCTTAGGTAATATGGTATTAAAACCAATAGCTTTATAAAAGGAATACATGAGAAATACAAAAGCAGATAACAAAGCCTCTCAGATACCACAGCAATAGTCAAGCCAAGTGACATCCAAATGCCCACACAAACCATACGTGAATGCCTTCATGTTAAACTTCACATTCTCATCTGTATGTCAGCAAAGTTGTAGAAATTGTCTACATCTTGAGACGCTGATGCCTTGCTCTCCGACACAAAAACCTGTTTAATTAAACAAGGAAATATTTATGCATCACTAACGAGGAAGCTTAAGTACTCTTTGCTCATTCTGCACCAGCAACAGTTATTTTTGTATTTCATGAGAGGCACAACTCTCTTAGTTTCAACTGTGTGACAGAACAGTCCTAGAACCTTAGCAAATCTCAGCCTTGATGCACCCTTTGTTACTGTCACAGCTTCACAGCAGACAAGGCAGCTGCAGTAACCCTAGCCTTCTACTGATGTGAATCAAGAGGTTTCAGTTCGATTATTCAGAGGTCGCAGCTTCAGCTACTGCCCACTTAGATGTATTTTACTTGATGGAAATTAAACTCTGTCTGGGGTGGGATGAGGAGAGAAGAAATACACAAAAAGCTTAGAGTGCCATCAAGCTTTAATAGAAAAGAAGTCTGTAATAAACACTCTCTTGCACTAAGGATACCTGTCAAAAAAACCTGGGTTGCTCTTCACCAGATGATTTTAAAAAAATAATTTCCATTACATTTGCATTTTGCAAAATTGATCAATGCATATAAAGTCCAAGCTCAAGGACAGTCATCTTTGAAAGCATTCAGCAAATCAAATAGGCAATGCCCAATAGTTGTGTAACAATGTTGTGGCTGTTCATCAACCTCAACATTCAAGTGATAGCCTCAATCAAAAATTTAAATTGAGTTCTTACTATCTCCTGCTCTCTGCATCTCAAGAGGAACTAATCACTGTCTCAGCACATCAGTGTTCGCACAGCCAAGTGAGCCACTCTGAAGTGCACTGGGATGGTAGGAATGGGTTATTCCAGATGACTATGGTCCTACAGTTACCACTTCTCTGTTTCAGCTCAGAATACTGCATGACTATAAACAATGACAGCTCCTTGAACTGGCTGACTTAAATTATGTTTTAAGATTAATATTATGTGTGGCGAATTACGGCATGGCCTCTACCCGTGGTGCAAGGGAGACAAAGTTTATTTTGCAAGCAGTGCTTTATACATCTTTACCCGGACCGGTGCCTCCCTGCTTCGTCCCGATAAGGCAGCTATCTGCTCAAGCTCTCCCAGCCAAAGCAGCTGGCTGACATTCCACTGGTGTTACTCATGATTCTTCAGCCTGTACTCAGGTCCTGTTTATTTCAGCATCTTGCTCTTTGCCTTTCAGCTGACTTCAATAACGTGCTTTTGTCCCCATCCTCTACATTATGTTGTCCAGTAAATTTCCAATTAAAAAAAGAAGATTGTATCACTGCAAAGCAGCAAGCAGTTTCCTACTCTGTTGCTTGGATGCACGATAGGCTTCTGTTTGAAGGGACTTGAGAGCATCTACTAATCACTTGGCAGTTTAGCACAACAGTCACTGGTACAATGGTCACAATACTTAATACCCTCCTTCTTTCAGCATCCTTCCTGATAGCAGGATATTACACAGTTTGCATTTTTCAGAGTATTTTATCAGTGAGGAGACAGAGGAACAATACTAGAAAGCATGCCAAAAAATGTGCAGAAGGTCACACCACAAAATGTCAGAGGTACTTAGTGCACATAAATAGGAAGCCAGTTCAAGAGCATAGTGTCGACCTCCACTTGTAAAATGCTTTTTCTACCAAACAGCTCAAACAATTATGGTGGTGCTACTACTGAAGAACTTTTCTACCCTTATTAAAGCATCTAGACTAGTTTGTCAGATTTATTTCAGACACAAAAACCTGATGAAATTAAGGTTATTAATGGATTAATTTAATCATTTTAACTGTGGTTTTCAAATGTAAATGTAGCCACCTGCTTAAAAGCAGACTAATCTCCTGCAAAGTCTGACAGGATACACGGCTTCCTAAAAGGTTTTGTCATTGTTTCTTGACCAAGGATACCTATAATTCTTTCTGAGCACTGTAACAACTCTCAAACACGAGAAGGGTAGCCAACAATGAGGTACAACTATTTTATAGAGCATTCCTGAACCTTCTAGTAGTAATAAACCTGAAGTTGTTTGCTCCCTAAATCATGTCCCAAGAAAGAACTAAGTTTCCTAAACAATGTATACTCATGATATTCAGTTATCTAGGGATCTACTCACAAACCCAATGTTTATCAGAGCTTTTAGAGTTAGGTTGTATTAAAATAAAGATATATACTTCTCAGGAAAACCCAAATTTTGCTTCTTAATCCAGTGCAGCAAGTATTTAGTGAGGTAGATTTTGCTATGCAAACAGCCTATAAACAGAAGTTTTAAGTCCAGATGCAGTAAGTAATTTCACCTTTGGAACTGAACCCAAACACTACAGATCACCTTCAAGAACAATCCTTACTTCACGGTGTGAAGTGCACAGTCTGAGGTTTCTGGATGCACCTCACATCAGGGTACCAGTGTTATAAGAACAGACACAAGTCACAAGAAAATATAAATTTTCTTAAGTTCTAATAACTACTATCACTTCAGTCTTGGATTAGAGAAAAAGATCTAAAACAACCAGTGCATGACCTACCCAGTATTAGCTTTGTTCTGTATGAAAAATCCACCTTGCTAACAACATTAAAAACAGTCACTGTGAGTTCCTGCTTAAAGAGACCATTTTTATGGTAAAATCTGTAGGAATAACTCTTGGGCCACAAGAAACAAACAGTAGTACAACAACACTGCACAGACTGTAGTTCTAGTATTCTCTAGACTCAGTCAAATTAAGGCCCCGCTACACATCAGGTTTTTGCTAATGCAATAACAAATGTGGAAAAAAAAATTAAATCAAACATTAGCTCTATGTCAGATGACTTACTACAAGATGACACTGGGCAGTCTAGTTCTGAGTAAGTCTTCCAAAAGGAACTGAAAGACAGCAAGGAGCTGTATGGACTCTATGTCTCAAAGACATTCTAGGTGTCCTTGAGCAGCTCCTTGAAAACAAAGGGTTTGCTGAGCAGCCTGTTCCAATGTCTGATAACCCTTTTGGTGAAGAACTTTTTCCTAAGGTCTAATCTGAACCTGCCCTGGCGCAGCTTGAGGCCATTTCCCCTTGTCCTATCACCTGTCACTTGACAGAAGAGACCATCACCCACCTCTCTACAACCTCCTGATATCCTACACAGCAAAAGTAAATCTAGAAAAAAAACATAAATACTATCATATCATCTTTGTCAGTGTTGTAGGTTTGCATGGCAGGGTTCTGGTGGAGCAGGGGGAGTTGCAGGGGTGGCTTCTGCAAGAAGCAGCTAGAAGCTTTCCCTGGGCCCGACAGAGTAAATACCAGCTGAGCTCGTCTGGACTCTGCCACTGACCAAGGCCAAGTCAGTCAGTGACGATCACAGAGCCTCTGTGAGTCACATTTTAGAGAAAAAATCCACAAGCAGCTGCTTTTTGACACCAGAGAAGGGAGTGAGAAGATGTAAGAAGCTCTGCAGACACCAAGGTCAGTGAAGAAGTGGGGGTAGGAAGAGGCACTCCTGGTGGCATAGCCAAGAATTCCTTGCAGCCCACAGAGAAGACCATGGTGGAACAGCTTGTCCCACTGCAGGCCATGGATTATGGGGAGTAGAGATCCTATCAGCAGCTGTGGACAGGGACCATGCTGAAGTGGGTGGAGAGGTATGGAAGACACTGACCCCACACTGGAGCAAGCCCCTGGCAGGTCCTGCAACCCGTGGGGAGAGACACCAACACCAGAGCAGGTTTGCTGGGGGAATTTGAGACTCTCTGGAGGATGAGGCTGGACCAGTCTGGGCCTGAGAGACTGCACACCACAAAAGTGACCCACACTCAGACAGCTGGTGAAGAGCTGAAGCCCCATGGGAAAGGATTCAAATTGGAGAAGTTCATGGATGACTGTGTCCTGTGGGTAGGACCCCAGGCTGGAGCAGGGGAAGAGTGTGAGGAATTCCCCCTCCTCCTCAAGAAAGAGAAACAACTCATGAGGAACTGACCAAAACCCCCACTCCTTGTCCCTCCCATGCCACCTGATGGGGTAGGAAGGGAGAGAAATTATTAATAAAGTTGAGCCCAGGAATAATGGAGGGGTGGGGGGAAAGTGTTTTAATGTCTGATTTTATTTCTCATTATCCTACTCTGGTTTCACTGTTTGTGTATGTAATAAATGTTTGTTTGGTTTTTTGTCCATTTTGCCCATGACGCTAATTGCAGATGATCTCTCCCTGTCCTTATCTCGACTCCAAAGCCTCTTAATAGATATTTTCTCCCCTGTCCAGCTAAGAGGAGAATGATAGAGCAGCTTTGGTGGGAGTCTGGCCTCCAGGCAGGACTAAACCACCACAGTCAGGGTTTAATAGACTAGGACATCACAAAGCAGACTTCAGTATAGGACTTGGAGCAGAGTTTTCCCTACTGTATTTATAGAACTTGTTTTCACTATTATATGGAATAACAGTTTTAAGGGGAAATCTTCTATTCTTCAATAGATACAGAGATTTAGTACTCTCTTTCCTAGGGCAATTATTTTTATGTGTGTCCACCAAGCATCTTGCAAAAAACTAAAACAACAGAAGAACGATAATATTCAGATTTTATGCTTCAGAAATAACCTAAAAAGATCGTTCAGCACATCAACACTACAGCTTGACCATAAAGTATCCTAGACATTCTGTAACATCTTTCTGCCAATAAAGCAATACATCAGCTTACCTTGGTCCCACTAAAAACATCATTTACAGTGCTTTGACATCCTTCCACAGCACCATCTCCATTGAATTCCAAAGCAACCACTGGACCTAGAAGACAGTTTAATCTAGAATCAATGCTACTTTCAAGCTTGGCATTGAAACAGTAGATTTCTCAACCCACAGGGAATTGTAAAGCTTGCAAGAAGCATTTTATGGTTTTTGCTTGAGCAGCCACAATACAGGATAAAGCATCAAAACCACTTAACCATAGCTTCAAAGTACAGTGTTATCTGAGAAGAAAATATCTGCCATTTCATACTCATTTTTGCGAAGACTCTGGAAATATTCCAGTTTTACTTCTTGAAAGGCAGCATCGGCACAAAAACATTAAGAAGCGCGGGGCGTCATGGAAGTGAGTCAGACTATACTGCTCAGATAGTGAGCCATTTCACAGACATCTGGAGTAGGACTGAGTCATTCGGGCATTTTTGCCTCAGTCCCAAGATAGCAAACTGCCTGATTTTTAGGCTTGTTTCACCCACTATTTGCAGATCCCCTTTCTCTGGTTTCATTCTGAACTCATTATTTCTTCCCACACGAGTGCAAAATAGCCCTTGAACTAGACTGTCATGTGGTAAGTACAATAACTTTTGTCCTATTCTTGCAACGAGCATCACAGACCTCTTAGGCTCCTATGAAAAAACCTGCACCTTGCTACTAAGTTTGGGAGCCTGTGCTGAGCTTTAGCATGTAACAGATGGCAAGCTGTCAGTACTTCTGCAGGAAGAGACAAAACCCAATTACAGTCAGATCAATAAAAAGGCTTTTGAAATACTCTGACAGTACAGCAGTTATATACAGGAGTTTAACAGTTGCTGCTTTATACACATCAGACGGAATTGCTTAAACATGTGCAGAGAAACACTGCTAGGTGGCTCAGCAGCAGTGATGGCAAGTCAGAAATAGCCTGAGAGCAGGGGCGAGCTGCTTCTGACCACCCCAAGACAGACCTGCGTGTGCCACGCTTCTCGTGAGCTGTGCGGCTGGGCCACTAGGGGGGGGAAGAGTCACCAGATACAAGTGGATCAGCTCACTTCTTTTGCCTTCAGGAGCATTGGCTGGTTTAGGGCCTACCTGAGGCTTCCACAATTCATTTCACCGGGTTTTCTTCACATTATTCCCTTAAAATACAAATTTCTCCCCTTTCTTTTCCAGAGATCTAGTAGAAGCTAGATTTCTATATCAAGAAGAGAAAGAAGACAACACATGCCTTTTTCAAGCAGTGGAATGAATTCTGATGCACGCTGCTGGAAAACTCTGTGAGCATCCTCTGCCTTCATTGAGACTTCTTTAGTCTGTACCAGCTGAAAGCCTTTGCCAGTCATCTGTTAAGAGAGAAATAATTCACGTTAAGGCAGAGAGTTCAGCTTGAGTATCTGGACTGCACTGCAGTAGACTCATTTTCCCCCATATACATTAAGCCACAGAGCAAAGGCATGGGGTTTTTTCTCTATTCAAAGACCATTTGCTTTTTCTACATTTCTGTTTATTTTCATTCCATTCCTCCAGATTTTCTCCTCTCCCTAGTGCACCTAGAGGAGTAAATATGAACTTTTTGTTTTATAATATGGCCCAGGATTGTGGGGTTCACCACCCCACCTCCCCTGCCCACAATCCCACACAAGCTGAAACTAACTGGAGTTAAAAGCATTCAGCATCTAGACTCAAACAGTTAGTTCTCATTAGCCTGCAAAAGTTCAGTTAAGCATTAGCTCAAGCTCTCATCTATCCACTGCTGAAGTTTTCTATTTTGGAGAGAGGGGGAAAAAAAAAAAAAGTTACAAACTTTTGAACACACGTAGCTTTTAGCTTCAAATCTAATACAAAACTAAAAGATGTGGAGAAGGAGCAACTGTGTGTGTACTTCCAAATCATCCATTAATTTACAGAGCAGCAATATTTCCACAGAATCTCACTTACTAGTCCTTCAGCATCTTTTTAACTCTAATTTCTAAGGAGCTACTAACAGGGGAGAGCACATCTATTATCCTCTTTACTGTAGCTATTCCTTCTGCAGAACAAAACAACCCATAAATATCATTATCTCCCTTCACTCAAGTTGCTGTTAGTAACTGGTTCCATAAAAATTTAGGTGGGCCCTAAAGCTTCCCTTCCTTGCAGTCAAAAACTCAAGGGAAGGAGCTCCATCCGTTGTTTTACTGAGCATACAACCACAGGCCCAGCAGTTTTTGCAGACAGCTTTCCCAGAAACTGCAGCTCATGGTTACTGGCTTTGCTCTGTCACCCCTGGCACTCTAGGGCGCTGAAAGCATCCAGCCACTCCCAGATCTGAGCCTCAGGAAAGTCCAAACTCAGCCAGGCTTGGGAGCTGCTGCCTCAAGAAAAAAAAAAAAAAAAAGGAAAAAAGAACTTCAGACTGCACCAGCTATTTAGGTGATCCAAGACAGCTGACCAACTGTAACACTCACTGTCTTTTCCAGAAAAAATTCCAATACTGGGTGGCAGAGGTGATACATTTTACATGCTTTTTTATTTTTCTAAAGTCTCTGAAAAAAACTGTTAGTGCTGAAAAAGCTTTCAGGATGGCCTTTTGTTGGCTGTGATTTCTGGAGCAATAAGCTAACAAGTTAATTGGCTATATCTCTTTCACAAGCATTGCCAACCACTTACTCGATGTTTGGCCAAGATCATGAAATCAACTATGCATTTTCCTCAGAATGCAGCTCTGGTGTGTTGTGGTAGAAAAAAACACACTGCAATTATTAATAGGACAGATGTGCCAATCACAGGATGTCAGCTGTACAACAACTCTCTGATTCAGTCCCATACCTTGCTTTAAAGTTTTAAACAGGGCAGATGATTGGTACAGTTGTTAGACAAGCAGAGCCTCCTTGGTTCTCCCTGCAGGGAACACTATCCAGGGGAAAGTTCAGTTACAAATTCAAAGAGCTGAATGCAGACAAAGGTCGCTTACCTCGTCAATTAACTTCCTGGCATTTGCAGTTGTGTAGTCACCAGCAAAAAACACGGCCAAACATGATTCATCACTGCTTTTCTGTCTCCGCCCTCGAGTTATTGGTATTATGCTTCTTGTAGCATCTGTAGAAATTCTGACAGCTTTCAGCTCCTCTGAGCCGGGCAGAGGAACATAATCTTGGACTACAGCATTCTCAGGCAAGAGCCCCCAGTTATTTTCTCCTGACACCGGGGTAAAGTCATGGATGTTGCTCCATGTGTTATTGAAGATACTCAGTCCAGCGTCTTTAAATTGTAAAGCAAGCTCGGGGTAATAGTACTGGAAACATCCAAATTTCATACCTGTGGAAGACTCGATAACGGGCTGGGTGGCGCAGCACAAAAACACCTCCAGCTTTCTGCAGTCCCGAGTACGAAACTGTTGGCAGGCCACTATGCATTTACAGTCCTTGCAGTCACGGAAAAACACGCTGCCCTTTATTGGGCCCAAAAAGATTCGGCAGTTTACACAGTCATCAATAGTGATTGCAGCAGAATGGTCAAATATGTAGATGCTACAGTTTTCACAGTCCTGAATGATGAATTGTTGCCCTGCTACTTTTCCAGGCAGACGACCGACAGTTTCATCTTTAAGTCCAGAAAAAGTGTAATCTTTGGGGTCAACCTGAAGGTAGAAGAAAAAAAAGATTATTAAAATATGTGAAGACTTTCACATATATATTTTATATATATATATATACACACTATATATGTATTTTATATATATATAAAATGCTAAATGCCAACTGACTTGCATTAACTGAGGTAACACTGAATTATACCTGCTAGAAAACTCTTCAAAGAGCGATGAAAGATCAGAAGAAGCTCTTTTAGCTGAACAACTAGAATGCACAGTTTTGAGGTATAGCAAAACATTGAAACTACTCTACAGACAAGCTCCAGGGGGAAAAAAAGCCAAGCCAAATCAACATATAATGCAGTATGTCCTCTAATAAAGAGGGTGGAGGAAACTAGTTTTCTCTCTGGACTCTTAACTGTTTCAACAAGTATGATGGTCCTGGTTATTATTGTAATAACTATAATAAATGAATTGGCAAACATTCATCAAGCCAGAGATATGTGTATTTCCTTTTCAAGTGGCTTGCTTTGTCATATTTTACCACACCTCAACACGCTGCTGCAAGGAAAGCTTGCTACTTTCAAGCAGTATCTCCTTTACTGTGTTTGCAAACTACAAAGAGCTTGTTTGTCTGCACCACAGCATTTTCTTATGCAAACAACGACAAGATTTTTGTGCTAACAACCTCTACGTGATTGTTCCAGCCATGACCAATAGGCAAACATTGGCAGTGCTGATGCAGGGGGATGTCTATAGACTTCTCTTCCTCCATGCTTCAGTATCCCCCTGCCAGGGCGGGACACTTGAGATAGGCTGGGGCTCTCCCCGGGATTCTCCACTGGGGATCAGTGACCAAAGAGTCATACATTGGCCAGGCCAGTCCGTGATACAGGTGGACAGCATGGGTAGCACAGCCAATGCTGTCATAACACCAAAGGAAACTGAGATGGGTCATTTCCAGACATCTACGAGACTCAAGACAATTACACTTTCCTGGAGCAAACTACTCTGCCCTCTTGTGAAAACTTATTAAAATAGCACTTAGCATAAGCACCTTAACTACTCTAACATGAAACAACTTCACAAACTTTCTATTTGATGGCCAGCCTGAAGGCTCTAAAGCTCGCTGCATAATCAGCATTAATGCCTTATAACACTTTCTCTGTAGCCCAGTTTGTAAGACACTCCTCCTCCTCTTCAGCATTTCAAACATTTGCAGGTGACCAGAAAAAGGCACAAACCAGGACAGTCTAGTGCCAGACACTCAGGAAATCAGCAAAGCCTATGCAACTGTTGTCCAGAACAGGTAATGGAAGCTACCTAAAAGTCTCTACCTTTGTAAATAAAAGCAAATAAAACGTACTTTTTCATATGTACCACATCTGACTTCCAAACAGGAAAGGAGGTTTGCAGCTGATAAATCTTTCAAACAGAACACTAGCTGAGACAATGAAAATGGCTTCCTAGAAATCTCCCCTCAATCATGTTTAATACCACCACTCAGGAAAGTTACAAATAAAACTGGGAGGCTCGAATTGGAAGGGACGCGGCGTGGAAACTCAGCCACACAGTATCATTAGGCTTCAAACCCTCTAAGGTCTTAAATCTCATGTAAGGTTACATACTTGATCCATATACAAGGTACTTATACTCGTATTCCCTCATACTCGAGAATACAATTGTCAAAACTGCTTTTTGACACATCCTTATACATATACAAATATATGTATGTTTGGGGGGGGAGGGGGAGAGTTATTTATTGGTTTGGGGTTTTTTAATAACATTGAAAGACTGGTTTACCTCCTTCAAAACAGGGTACAGAGAAACAATCACTTCTCTCAGGAAGGAGAAGTTGAAAATTTCCAGAACTTAGAGCTTTTTTAGCACCTAAGCATGTCCCTCTCAACTGCTCTGCTCTAAAAGGCCTCTGATGCAGCAGTAGCTTGTCCCACACGTCAGCCTTTACAGACATGTGAAATTTCAGCTTCACCTCAAAATGTTTAGGCCTAGATGAAAACCACTGCTTTGTTAGCTAACTCACATCTTGCAGACAGTTTCAAATTAGAGTGCTTCAGAAAGAGCACCAATTGTGATTCATGATAAAAAAGTCAGCATATTACGAGATTCGGGAGCTCAATTTTATTTCCCCAATGTGAAGGAAGAGTTCTGCCCTGACACAACTCTTAACTTCTCAGTTTGCTCACCATGCTAGAGTTTGCCAATTTCCTTTAATTTTGCCTTGCAGTTTTCCTTTTAAAGACCAAGGTTATTTATTGTAACACTGCTGTACAGAATGAGGGGACTGAACGAAATCCCTATGACACACTCTCCCCACGCTGGGTTACTGCCCTGCAGGGGAGGGGTAACCCAAGAGACTGCAGCAGAGCTGAATGTTTTACTTATCCCAGGCAAAGGAAACGTCCGGAGAAAGGAGCACAGAGGCAGAACTATGATTCTGAGGATGTGTCCAACAGCAGTTACTAAGCTCATCACCAAGTTTCGTGCTCACCAGCTCTGAAGTCTGCAGCCATCAACTGGTTAAATCACTGTGTACACCTTCCTTCCCCTGACTGTCAGTACTAACTGCTTTCTTAAGCTCTCTCTTGGCAACGCAGTAAAGAAGCAGGCTAGGAAGACCAAAAGCAACAGGAGGGAGTAACATCTGCAGCCTTACCCAGCCATAACCAGGGCTATTGTAGATTTCTCTGCCTGTTCATCTGGTGCAACTTCTGCTGTTCAGCAAAAAACAACTGTTTGAAACCTCATCTATTTATCATTTGCATTTGGATAAACCTTCAGAGAACTTTGTAAAAACCCACCCATCTCACCTAGACAGATGCTCTGTCTAGGTGAGATGGGTGGGTTTTGACACCCATCTCACCTAGGTATTATATGCCTATAATACATTTAAAATGTCTTTCTGAACCCATGGGTATAAGTTCAAATATAGAGGGAATTTTTAATGTTTTCAGCTGGATTTAAAATGTTTTGGAGTAGATACAAATCGTGCATTAATACATACAAGCACAGCTCAAGAGTAGACATCTTCTAAACTTCTACATCCCCAGAAATACAATGTGCGGGTTCAGAAATTACTCTCTAGAGTGACCTAAAATAACCCAGTATACCAAGGAAAAAGTAATCCCTGCTCACAAAATGTTCTTCCCCCTCAACCAAGGTACTTAAGTCTCATCACCAGTTATCAGAGATGGCATTGGTGACAAGCATGTTAAAGGACTGGAGAACAAACTGTAAAGAGAAGGGATTTTTAAAGAACAAAGAAAAGAGAGAAGTGAAGGCAAACACAAGTTTGTTATGGTTGCTTTGAACTGTGGGAAGTTCTGCTGCAACAAGTGCAAGGTATATCAAGAGACTTTTCTTCTCACACTTATCTTGCAAGAAGGTCAGAGGCCAGATGTGAAGGCTGCTGATGACATCTCTTCAGGCACCATTATCCAGTTTACTGGTACCAAGATTAGGCAGCTCCCATAGTTTTACTAGCAACTGTGCCTGGAATCAGCAAGGATCCCAAGAGCTTCTCAAACTCTTTCTGGTGTGAGGTCACTATGCCCATCAGGAAAGGAGTCTTAGTCATCAGTGATACGCCATCACAGATATGAGAAGGTACCACTGTTCTTAATGGATTACAGTTCTCCCCTAGTTACCTGGCCCTTGACAGCTGAGCAAACAACACTTGGTAAAGTCTTTCTAAACCACTCAATCTAAGGTCTTGTCTTTTAAATATCACTCCCAAAACCAAATCTTTCCCAGCTCTCTAAACCACAGTGGATGGTGGTTCTTATATACAGCTGGACTTATATACAGTTGATGACATACAAGATTTGGCTGCTGACCCAGTGACATTAAAAGCTCCAGATACAGAGTAGGCACAGAAACTTAAGCAGATTTACATGCTATGTTTGTCAGCAGGGAAATTAACAGAAAGGAAATAAACAAGGAAAGTGCATTCCCAGGCCTAGACACTTCTGCATTTTCACACTCGCTGGGTTTGGTGCCCTTAAGCACAGAGTTGCAACATCCTCTGGAGATCCACTGTTGGAGTTACTCACCTCTGGCAGATTTCTAGATTCTTGGGCAACAAGAAAAGATGGGAAGTGGGACCAGAAGTGCTGGTTCCAGTCCCTAGCATACAATTATTTCCGTCTTGGAGCACCTCCCGTGCACCCTGACATTAAGTACAACTCTTTGAATGCACCTTCTAGGCAATTCTTTGCAATCTTCCCAGAGTACCAGTAATAGCATATAACGGTCATTCTCACACTTCTCTGAGCAACAAACCATTGCCAAATGCCGGAGATAGGAGAAGAGGAAGAAGAAAGGAAGCCACAACACATGTCTCTCTAACCTAAGCTGGAAACATTGTTTAATATGAACCTGCTGACTGTTTCTCGGTTGATAAGACTAGATTTTGAGAAATACAGGAGTAGTTCTTCTGGTGCACTGGGAAGCATAAAGGAAATGCATTGGATTCAAGGACAAACTAGTTCACTGCCCAGGTAGAGAAGGAAAAAAAAAAAAAAAGAAAATATGACACTGATTTTATTCCTATTGTAAAATAAAACCATACAGTGGCTACCTAAATGAAATCCAGGTCATTCAAGACATCCATGTCAGCTCAGACCATTCTAGCAGAATCCTCAAATGTGAGGTAACAAACATGATTTATATAGAAAGTTACACCTCTGAGTTTTTTTTTTTTAAACACAGCCGTCACAGCCCGATATAGCAATGATAGCTAAGTGTTTCCTATCAACTAAAGCAGTTGACATAAACCAAAGCCTTACTTGTTCATTTTAAAGGAAGAATCACCTGGGAAGGAAAGTCCCTCTAAGCTTTAGATGTCATCATAATCATAATGAATCTAACCCTACTTTTTTGAACACGAGACAACAGAAAAAAAAAAAAAAGAAAAAAAAATGCAGCTTCTTGTGTTTCTTCTCCTGGAAAGAAGGTCACAGTGTATCTCTGTCATCACAAGATGCAAAATCCCAGTTCCCCTCTGTTGCTGCTACAGTTACCATGCATTATGTACATAAATAACATTAGTAGCACAAAGACAGTAAGGTACAAAAGGAAATGGGAGACTGGGAGCAGAAATTCTGTCTTGCACTTCAGGTGGAAACCCAGCTGAAGAAGGTTGAGGAGGGCTGAGCATAGAGTTCCTCCTACCACACATGTTCAGAAGGGGACTCTTGAGACAGCCCAGGGACATCAACACATGATGAGTCCCCAGGAAACAGTGCGGTAATAACAGACTCTGTAATAAACTGTGCTTTACTTGTTCCCCTGGCTTAAGAGTCCCAGAGCTGCAAGAAATGGAATGTTCCTCCTTTTCCCTCCTGTTTTCAAGATAAGCTGATGATGCTTCTGCTGCACCATAAGCAATCTTCACACCATTTGTCAAATCCAAGTGTCAGCAGGCATTACAGACAGACTTCCGATGCAATCTAAATGTTATTAATTTTTGCATGCCTTAAAAACACACTTTTGTCCTCACTTCAATAAAGTCATGTAGAAATCCCAAAGACCTCTCAAATTCATATACTTTGCTCAGTTTCAATTCAACTATCAGCACTGTATAATATTGTGTATTTAGAGTTTTCTACCACATGATCATACTACTCCTTTGCTAGGTCTACACTAGCGGACAGTACCAACAGTAATCCTCTTTTGTCACTGGAGCAAAACAAAAAGCGACAATGCTGTCCTTCCAAAGGAGAAGGAATAGTTTTGCTGGAGGAAATCCTCATGTTCGGAGCTTCTTCCAGCACAGCTGCCAGCCAGCAGTCACTCCTTGTCACATCCCTAACCAGACAAGCATGCGCACAAGGGTGCCCACATTTCTCTGCCTACAGGGAGTGTCAGCATGGCATCAGTTTACAGGAAGACAGCTGGAGCGAGCAGCGAGACTTACCCACCTGTAAGAACGTACAGAACCTTGCAAGAACCTTAGGCAATTGCCAAGCCCACTTACAGAACTGCACTATATAACTATAAACCGCAGCACCAAGTAGGAAAGCCTCAAGCTAAACACACAGCCCCCACCCAAATGGTGCACCAACTTGTGATTAAAAGTAATAGAAAATGAACAACAAAAGACTAGCACATCTGTAGACAGTGTGGAAAGTTTTCTGGGTTCAGAATACAATCCAGTGCACCTGATGAACAAGGAGTAGTCTTGGTGACACAAGTTTACTGACTGACTTCAATGTAACTTTGTGTACAAACCCAAATTGTGGAACGCATAATGTATGTGATGAATAAGAAATTAAAAGCAATAGGACTTTAATTAAATATAAATCTTTCCTCTAATAATATTAAAAATAGACAACAGGATAACGTATCAGAGACATTGCTTAAAGCTACTACATTCACATTGATTTAATATCACTTAATACTAACTGGCATCAACAAGTTTAGCATGCTGAGGGCTCAGTATTCCTTTACCTAAGACCAGGTGTCTCAGTACAGCTTTCCTGTTTTAACATGCTAAGCATATGCCCAAAAGGCCAAAAGAGGAATGAAAGATAAGACTGAAAAGAGCAAGAGAAATGGGCTTAAACATTAAACAGCCATTCTTGAGCTGTACAGTACAAGATTAAGCAGCTAATTTGACAGCTTCCACAGTTCAGTAGCACAGCCCATACTCACCAATTCTGTTTTTTATGAGTCTTTTATAGAAAAGGAGGAAGTTGTACATGCAATATGTTACATGATTTTTTTTTTTTCCCCTCCACAGAGATAGATTGTTGGTACTGCAATGGCCTTGTCTGTTAGCTTAAGCCTTCTTCTATCACATTAACAAGAATCATCTCCTTAGAAACACTCAATTCTGAGAAAAGCCAGCCTTGTTGCTATGTCCTAACTTTCCCTTCTGGTAGTTTTAGAAGTTAGTGCCAGCAACATAAACAGATGGGGTAAAAAGTCTCTTATCAGTTGAGCTTTAGCTGATGAATGTGCCGTAAGATTAAATCATATGATTTCAAAGCTCATTTAGTAATGTACTTCTGCATAGAGCTAAGATTTGTTCTGCTACCCTAAATTACAGTTTCAGAAAAGCACCTCCCCTGTGAGAAAAGCCTCCATACAAGCAACAGGCTGACATCTTCCCCTTCTCTCTCCAGCACTTCACTGCAAACGTCCTCTACGAGTCAAAGCAACAAACCCAACACAGATCAGCTGTCTTTATCCCCAGGGAACTTTAATTCCTCTGGGCCACGTACATGCTCCCTAGCTCATCTCCATCTGAGCTTCTCTTAATCTACTCGGAAGACTTAAGGGGCACCCCGGAGCGCCTGGCCAGGTTTAAAAAACAGGCAAGCAAAGCGTTCAAATAAGTTCACGGATTTTCTTTTCCATACTTGTAAAATATGGCCTAAAGGTTTGAGGATATATATATTTTTGGTAAAACCACATCAATTAAGCTTATGGTCTACCCGTTTTCTCCTTCCCCACACAATGGCAGCTAGAAAGGAGAGCTAGAAGGGCTATGATGTCACGAAGCATTTAGGAAGTGAAACTTGAAGCAAGTGTGGGAAGAAATACATTTAACCCCGCACTTGAGTGCCTTCCTGCTCCAGACTTCACCGTCACCTTCAGCAGGTCCGGGAACAGCACCTGGAAGGAGCTCTCTGTATCCGTCTCTTCCTGGACTGACAGGCTCCAGAAAAAAACACCCAACAAAACCCACCCAAGCGGAACAAACAGATCCAGCGCCCCAAAGGGCCAAGCACGAAGAATCAGCATCATTACCGCTCAGGACACCAAGCACAAGCTTTATGCCTCCGCCGAAGCACCAGGGACAGGAAGCACCGGGGCCACGTAGCTCTCCGCCGACCGCCCTGGCGCCGCGGGCGAAGCAAGCACCCGGCGGGGCTCCAAGCTCTGCGGTCACACACCCCCACCCCCCGCTCTTGCCCCCTCTTTCCCGGGGCGCACACACAGACCCACCACCCGCAGTGGCTGTCACGGCCGAGCCTGTTAGCACGGCGCGACCTGTCCGCGGCGAGTCGCCCTCCCAAGGCAAAGCGCTGGCAGCCACGGCCGGGGCACAGCCGGGACGGGGAGTGACGGACGGACGGACGGACAGGAGGCAGCCCCGGGGTCCTGCGCGCCGCCCCCTCCGCTCGCACAACCCGAGGCCGTCCGGTAAAATCCTCACGCTCAATACTTTCTTTTCCGTATGTAAAGGCACGCACGGCATCGGGGAGGCGAGCTCGCTGCCGGGGCGCCCCCGCCACGCGTGAAGGGCCCTGCCGCGGCTACAGTCCCGCGGAGCCCGGCCGGCAGATGAGGCTGAGGCGCTGCCCGCCCAGACAGCCCACAGCCCCGTCACGGCGACGGCTGCCCGCCTCCGGGGATCAGTACCTTGGGTCGCTGGTCCCAGCTGTACTGCGGCGGCGGCGCCTTCCCCTCTCCGTCCGCCGCGTCTTGGCCGGCTCCCACCGCCGCCTGCTGCTGCTGGCCGCCCTGGGCCGGCTTCCTGCGGCGGGAGAAGAAACAGCCCATGACACCAGCACCACCGCCGCCCGGCCGACCCACGGGGAGAAGCTGGGAGCGCCGCGCCTTGCCGCCCCGCCCGCTTCCGGTTTGCCCCCGTCTCCCCTGGCGACCGCGGCACTTCCTTCCCTCTCCCCGCAAGCGTCACAGAGCGTCCCGGGGGGGCGCCCTGCCGCCGGCGGGCGGGGCCGGGCG
>VXBZ01010956.1:158920-173682 GCA_013399135.1 Heliornis fulica | reverse complement strand
TGAGGGGAGCGGGAGAAGGCGGGAAAATGCGGGGCTCCAGGGTCTGGCATCGCCCGCTCCCACACAGGAAGGGGCCTGGGGCCGCCCTGGCACCGTACCGGAGGGCTCGGTAACTGCCCGCGAACCGACCCGAATGGGAACCGGCGTCGCGGCTCCGGCTCGGAGGCAAAATGTCAGCTGCAGCGTGTCAATACAAATGGCCCGAGCCCGTTGCCGAGGCAGCCGGCGTCCCGGGTGGGAACGGTACCCGCCGGCCCTGCGACCCCGCAGGGACTGCTGCTGCACTCGCGCTCCGGGGGCTGGCTCAGCGGCTCAGCGCCGTCCGCCCCCCCTCCCCGGGAGGACAGACGGAGCCCCGCGGGTTGGGGTCGAGACAGGTACCGGCACAGCACCGCGAGGGGAGCGGCAGTGGGGCCCGGGCCGGGGCACACACGCACGGGGGTGACACGGTGCGCTGCGCCCATCCGCCGCCCAACCGCACTCGGACTGTCCCGGAGCCATGCAGATCCGCTCCGCACCGACCAGACACTTTGATGGGGCAGTGACATTACTTCATGCCTCCATTTCCACCTTCTCTACTTTCCCAGCACCCAGCAAGAAGACCTAGAGAAGTAGCTCAGAAATGCTCTGCCAGTTGAGCAGGCTGAAAGGCTTGCATGGCTGAGGGCACTGGGGAAAGCAGAAAGGAGGAAAATCAATGGGCCAGAAATGATTGTTATAGAAGGGGGTGACTGACATCCTTTTTGGCATCAGCTGTACTGCAAAACTTTATGCCTGGGCAGGTGTGAAGTCTGCTCTCAGCTTTTGAAGATACAGCTCAGATCAGCAGCTCAGCCAGTGTTACCATCACCACCAGGAATTACTTTTACATCTCAGCTACAAGGCAGATTTATTCTATGAACCATGTATCTGGGTTTCACAGGCACTGGCTGCATCCTGGTCTTGGTCAGATTACTCTGCACCAGCTCTTTCCACAGCACAGGAGCTGGAGACAGTTTCCAACTGCAGAGAGTGATACCTCTCACCTTTTCTAGCTTAACCTTTTGAGGTCTAATAGTGTGTCCCCTCCCCCCCCCCCCCCCCCCCGAACACTCCATAATTTAGGCAGCAAAGTTTTTCAGTTTTCTGCAGTTTTTCAGCAACCAGGCCTCTCTTTCTATACATCAACTTAACACAAATTTTTGATAAAAGGAATAACAATAACATTTGATACATTTTTGTTAAAAGCCAAAATACCAATTTGACTAGTTATGCAAAACCTAAAGAACTGCGTTACCAGAACATTTCTACCTCACTTTAAAGGAATACCTGTCATACCAGAAGACTTCGTTGTCCATGTGTGTAAAGACACTTCTTCCCCCCTCACCAAGATGCAGCCAGCTCTACAATGGAAATCTCATCACCATGTCAGCAATGCTTCATAAAGGTATTTAAATGCAAGAGAAGAAAGTAACTTCTATGTTTCCAAATATAGATTCTCTTTGCAAAGAGAAGATGCAAGGCAAATGCAAGTTTGAGTTGGGACTTTTCCATGCAGCCACTTGTCTTGCAAAACCATCAGTCCCATGAAAACACAAGGATTTTTATATGACTACGGCAGATCAGGACAGTCCATAAGTTCTCTCACTCTACCTTTCAAGCTTCAGAGTGTTTCCTGACACCAAAGCACCAGAATGTCTATTCCAGACCAAATTAATACAACTTGTAACTTATGTGGTTTAAGCAGCCATGTGCTCACATCACTAGTTCATTCTCTGTTCATACACCAGCCAGACCCTACCTGCTTGGCTTTGAGTCTTTGATACAACCATAGCCCAAAGTGCAGTAACACAAGATTGTAGTAATATTGCAATCACTACCAACCATGTACTTTAATTACAACAAACTGTTGTAATTAGTGATATCCCCTCAAAGGGATGTTGTGAAATATCACAGAACTTATATCTTAATTATATACAAAATATATCATATATAGCATTATATATGATATAATATATATATATATACGTGTATATTAAATATATCTAATTACAGTCTAATGGAGACCTTTATGATCCCCAGACAGTAGCTTCTAGGTAGCCGAAAAATAAAACATTTTCATTGTAAAGGTTATACAAAGGATTTTGTGAAACAGACCGGCTATACCCATACCTTCTGGGCACATGCAGCTCGCAAGGAGACTTTCAGACCTCCACTGTTCTCCCCCAAAGGACAGCGATTCTGTTTCTACAAGAGAAGCCCCACCACCCCACCTTCCCCACAGATTGAGTGCAATCTCTAAATAATGCTGAGAGATGTTGTCCCAGGTAAGGGATTCCCTAGAGCAAGTACAGGTTTATATACCACAGCCACATGACCAAAAAAAACATCACTGTGGCCAGCACCTGTTCAAATAACAGGACAAACACTTACCACAGCTTTGCTTTTAATGCGATCAGGTCAGCTCTACAGCCCTTTGTGCCCAGTGTTGGGTGCAAATAGGACTCTCATGGCTCAGCCCCAGCCGAGTGCCCCATGCCGCTCGCTGCCACTCCATTCCCAGTGGCAGAGATGGATAGAACCCCCACAGGGTGGGTCAGGACATTTTGCTGGAACAGTGTGAGGAGAGGGGAACGACAGCAACAGCGCTCCGGAGAGAACTCACACACACTGACCACTTACCAACCCCACGACTGATCAGACGCTCTGCCCACATTCATACTGCTCCGGAGCCGCGCAGACCCGCTCCTCCCCAACCTGATCCCTTGATGGGGCAGTGACATTATGTGGTGTAGAAACAGCCCAGGCCAGCTCGGGTGCACTGTGCTGGCTGCCCAGGGAAGGTGACTCCGTCCCGGACGGAGCCAGGACAGAGAGACAATCTTTTCTTATTTTGTTTGGGTTTTTTTTTTCTCCCTCCAGAAGCAGATGATAAACAAAAGGAATAGTATTTTCACACAGCAGTCTTCACATCCTCTGACATTGCTTTGGGTTTTTCTTGGTCTTTGTACCAGATTCTCTACTGCCAGATTCCTGACAAACAGAATAACAGAATCACAAAACATCAGGAGTTGGAAGGGACCTCAAAAGATCATATAGTCCAACACCCCATGATGAGCAGCATCAGCTATATCACAAGGCAACATGTCCAGATTGGTCTTGAATGTCTCCAGAGAAGGAGACTCCACAACCTCTCTGGGCAGCCTGTTCCAGTGCTCGGTCGCCCTCACAGTGAAAATTCCTTACATTCACATGGAACTTCCTATGCTCCAGCTTGGGCTCATTTCCCCTTGTCCTATCACTGGCCATCACTGAGAAGAGTCTGGATTCATCCTCCTGACACTCACCTTTAATATATTTATAAACATTAATGAGGTCACCAGTCAGTCTCCCCTTCTCCAAGCTAAAGAGACCCGGCTCCCTCAGCCTTTCCTCATAAGGAAGATGTTCCACTCCCTTCATCATCCTGGTGGCCCTGTGCTGGACTCTTTCAAGGAGTTGTATGTCCTTCTGGAACTGAGGGGCCCAGAACTGGACACAATACTCCAGGTGCGGTCTCACCAGGGCAGAATACAGAGGGAGAAAGAGCTCTCTTGACCTACTAGGCACCCACCTTCTGATACACCCCAGGATGCCATTGACCTTCTTGGCCACAAGGGCACACTGCTGGCTCATGGTCATCCTGCTGTCCACCAGGACCCCCAGGCCCCTCTCACCTGCACTACTCTCTAAGGCCAGTCCCCAAACTACACTGGTACCTGGGGTTGTTCCTCCCCAGATGCAATGCCATACACTTGTACTTGTTCAATCGCATTAAATTTCTCCCTGCCCAGCTCTCCAGCCTGTCTAAATCCTGTTGAATGGTAGCACAACTTTCTGGCGTGTCAGCCACCCCTCCCAGCTTTGTGTCATCAGCAAACTTGCTGACTGTGCACTCTGTTCCCTCATCCAGGTATTCAGTGAATATGACTGAACACCAACAGAAGCTAGTCTGGAATCTGAGACCAGGCAGGAAAAATAAAATGGCTGTGTGCTAAAATGTACTAGAAATGTACTAGAAACTATTTTTGCATTTCTATCAGTGATTTTGGACTAACGTCCTCCTGTTTTTCAAGCAGTGTATGGCTTACCAGCATCTCCTTGCACATAACATTTAGCTGGTCACCACCAGCAACATTGCTGAGCCAGAATACTGCTGGACAACAAGGGAAGGGCTTCTTGTAGTTCTCAGCAAAGAGTCTGGTAGCTGCCATGGACGGCTTCAGTGCTGGGGTTGTTTGGGTGGGAACAATGGACTGGCGTGCCACTGGCCCAAGGTTACTGGGACCTTGCATCAAGGAAAAGCACAAACATCAAAACTGAATAGTTCATGCTTGCTGACTAGTTTGTTCAGAAATGACCTTCCACATGCTCCCAGCGTAAATTACTGTAATTCCCTGTAAGACATTATTACATCATGTCTACACATTCTTTCTGTTGCTGCTGTTTGGGATGAAGATGAGCAGAGTTCTGTGCAGTGCATGAGACACAGAGCACAGGATTTAACATTGATCTTCGAAGACACTACACAAAAGTAAATTAAATATAGTTGGCCAAATGAATGAATCAGTTGAAAGCGGACCATGATATATTTAATCCCACACAGTTGAAGTATATACCCTAATATTAGTGTAATGGGCAGCATCATGTACAATACAAACGTGAGCTCTGACGCAAGCCCCGTCCATGGCAGAAATCCTGTGGCTGAGAGGGTCACAATCTGCTCAAGGGCTGCTAAGGTAGTACGCACACTTATTCAAACACAGCCCAATTATGTTTTCAGATATAAAACATATTCTTGTTGAAGCAATTGCTGGTTCATAGATCTTACACAAGAGCGTAGATCCCAGATCCCTTTTTGTGATATGAAGAGAGCTGCCATAACTAGGGTGTTGCCCAAGAGTCACTTTGCCAGAAAAGCTTGTGTTCCACCTGCCTGAGCCTCCGGCTGAGGCAGGATGACTCTTCAGTTTAATGTTAAATGAAAATATAATGTGAGGACAATAAAGTTCATGGAGTGTATCTTCTGTGGTTTACGTTTAATAGGGCAGCAGTTCAGACAGCAAGCTGCAGTGCTGATACAGCAAAACATGCCTGCATGTGCTAAACCCTACAGATTTCAGAGGGGTTAAGGCAAGAGCAAAGAGTTAGGTGGCACATAGTAAAAATAAAGATGGGCTTTAACAGCTTTTTGCTCACTAGCCCGTACTTTCTTTCCTAAACTTACAGGACTTTTTTTTTTGTTCCAAAGAGGCACTCCAGTTCCCTTTGTAGCCAAGTTAAAATTAAGATCATTTACCAGCATCTGCCTCCAGTTGTGTCTGTTTCTCCAGGTCTCTAGAATTTCTCGCTGGGATGCTCAGTGAAGCACTGTTGCAAAGGCAAGTTCTTAGAAAGTTTCGATCTGTGACAGCCCTAATGTGGAAAAGGAAAGCCAAGAAAAGTAAAAGTTTCTTGTTCTTATTACTTAATACATTGCCAACTTTAGAGTCTAGATAGCTTTTTGACCATGGAAGGATGGGGGTTCTGTTTGAGTTTTTTTGTTGCACAGTGTCTGGCATAGAATCAGTTGGCTTTCACTGCTGGTTCAAGCTGCTGCTCTGGCAGAAGAGAGGGGTTACTGAGGTCAGAGGTGGACACTGTCCTCCTGATTCTGGTGTAGTAGACCATCAAAGCAGGTAATTGGAGGTGGCAATTGCTATTGTGCAATTCATCAGAATTTGCATAGGTGGAGTCTTATTTTATATTGTTGTACCACCAGCCTGTGGATCACAGAATCACAGAACTACAGATTTGTAGGGGTTGGAAGAGACCTCCAGAGATCATCGAGTCCAACCCCCCTGCCAAAGCAGGTTCCCTAGAGCAGGTTACACAGGTAGGCATCCAGATGGGTCTGGAATACCTCCAGAGAAGAAGATTCCACAACTCCTCGGGCAGCCCAATGCTTTCCAATTTCAAGATCTTTACACTAATTTTGTTGGGTGGCTGTATGTATGGTGCCAAGTTGTCACGCACATCATCCTGTGGGAGAGAACAGTAGTGGGCTGATGCTCCCAGGAGACTGGCAAAAAGTGAGAGAAGTGGGGTCTCCAATGAAAATGTAGGAGATATCATTTATCTGGACCTTGGTGGAGCCCAAAATATACCCAAGGGCTGCAGTTGTGCCAGGTTCTGCCTGCATTAACTGTGGGGAATTACACTGTAACCCTGAACAATCCTCACATAAGTAAAAATTTTTATCTGAGTTCATCAGCACCACAATGAACCAGTGAACCAGATCTAAACTATGCATTTTAATATTCAGTGTGAACCGTAAACCAGTCCTGCTGTAAACAAATGCAGACTTCATTTGTTAGGCCTTATCTTCCCTTTCTGTCATCAGACAGAATGAGTAATAAGCATTCTACTGTTTTTGGAAATACTGCTCTGTCACTCTAAGGCTCTTGGGAATAAATTAGTTAAACTGTTGATAACAGAAAGTAGCAAGGGATTCTGAGGAGTGAGCAGATGGAAAGAAAAATACTGGAGTGGTTGTTATTTGGAAGAGTTTAAACTCCAAAGCTTGCTTGCATGCTAGGAAGACTGGTTTTCAAATAATGTAATTTGCACCACCAAGGAGTAAAAATGTTCAGTACAGAAATCAATAAATTAAAATGGTCTGGTGGAGAGGAGCTGGGGTGGAATGAAAGACGTGTTCTCTTGGAAAACAGACCCATTCACCAGAGAGAGATACAGATTAGACAATCTGCATGTGGAAAGGCCACCTTCTTGGTCCTGAAAGGTAGAACTGAAGATTTCAATGCAGTCAAGAGAAACACCAAAGGAATTCTGAGATCATATACAGGGGCATGTTCACTCCATGCAACCCACAGATAGTTTAGGCCAATGGACCTTGACTCAAAGGTCAAAAGAAGGGAAGCACAGCTGTGTCACAGGAACCTGGTGCAGAGCTGGCTGATGAGCAGTGGGAAAATGGAAAATATCTTTGAGTTAGGGCAAGTGCAGTCTCTTCTTGTTCAACCCTGTGCTGTTTTGATGGATGTCAGTCCCTCTATTTCCAGAAGCTCAGAAGGGATTTGAATTGTGGTAGCATCTTTAACTTTTTTTTTCAGTGAGAGAGGTATCAGGGCAAGGCAAAACAAATAAAAAGAATCCAAGTCCAAGGGTGCCTCACTGGAACTCACACTTTACTCTGTTTCAGAGTTATTCAGATCTATGTCTCCAATGAAACACAAATTAACTATTAACTGTCTTATTTAATCATGTAAGAAAGAGAAATCTCTGCTCTATTCCTGTCAGTGATTGCATATCTTCAGTACAGGCAAACTATCAAAAAGCACCTTTCTTTTGGAGACTGCAGTACTCACCAGGATCCATTGCTGCCAAACTAGTTTTGTGGTTAAGTTTCTGTAACCCGTAGCGTAATAGGTCTGCTACTCTGATGTGTAACTCTGAGTTTGTCACCCAGAGCAATCTCTTTGTAGGCAGTGGAAAATATCTTTGGGCTAGTAAACGATCTGTGGTAAGGAGTTTTGGATGACACCCAACCTACCTCAACTGGCTGTTTTTCTTTGTCAACTATCAAGTCAACCCAGGGTAATGAACACAGACTTAGATGTCAAAACTTTACATGTCTAAAGCTGACCTTCCATAGCTGCTTTTAGGCACATCACACATCTTTTATTTTTTTATTTTTAATTAAAAGTCCCAAACATGGAACTGTTGATCACTGATTATTTCTAGCAGTTCTCTGTATGTTATAGGTCCTACATATAAATGTAAGCATAATCTATGCCAAAAGGATCTGGAAAGCACCTCAGCCAAATCAGCTCACATGCACATTAAAGAGGTGCCTTCAAACAACTGGCTAAATTATACTCGCTTGTTAATTATGAAGGTGATGTATCTATATAGATATGTACACTGAGTAAATAATCAGGGATCACACCCTAAAACAAATCCATTAAAAATCTTATTCAGGCATACAATAAGAGGTTCCAATTTAAATACTTCTGTAAGATAAGGCAAACACAATGTTAATTTTCTGGATTAAATTGGTTTCTGGTAATTTTTTAAAATTGCCTATTTAAAATTATTTCACTTTCAAATAATTTGCTTTGAAGTTCCTCTCCTTATTTCGCAGCTATTTACACACCAGAGGACTAAAGTGGAAATAATAGAAAACAACGAGCACATAATCAGAAAACATCAGGAATACAGCCAAGTGCCATGGATGTAAAAGAAGTGCACTACAGAAAGGCTCCAAGCCCCAGAAACTGAATTTAAGTGTAAATAAAATGTGCCTTCCATAACAAGCAATTGCACTTTGTCAAAATGTCTGTGCATCTCTTTCAGTTGTGGCAACGCACCGAAAAACGTTCCACTGACAGGCTGTTGGGGACTGACTCATTGCACAGTCAGTGTGGCTCCACGGCTACAGCTTATGATGGATGAGAAGGGAAACCATGGGACTTATAACTCTGAAGAATGTAACTCACCTGTCTCAAGGAGCTCCACAACCTTCTGTCTGTCCTGCCAGAACAGGACACCTTCACCTGTTCTTCTGGCTGTGACAGCAACTCCCTATCACAATGCTGGTGTCCCCTGCCAGTCCCATGAGATAACCTGGTTTCCCAATCACACAATCACATTCGGTGTTTTTTCTTGCCACTTCCACCTTATCTTTGTGGCAGCCTTGGTCCTACCTCTCACTGCTGCCAGTCAGTATCCCAGGTAAATGGGTCATTCCTACCTGGCTTCTCTTACTGTGGGCACTCCGGAGCCCCTAAGGGGATGCCGGCTGTGACAGCTTCAACTCTTCGAGGGAACAGGAACCTACAAAACCAGGGAAACATCATTGTTCTGCTGCTGCTGTTAAAAGAAAAGGTTACTCCTTTTTTGACTTTGTGAGCCGCTGCGGAGTTACTGCCAGTTTTACCTCCGGGCTCTCGTTGCCATTCGTTCTTGCGTTGGTGTTGCCCGGTTTCCTGTTTCTCTACATGAAGACAATAGTGGGAAAGATTAATGACTGTATGTGATTCGCTGGAAACAAAAGCGTTGCTGCAAGACGTCTACTCCGCTGAGTGTGTGCTTAGGATTTCTGCTGAAACAAAAGGGTTTTCCCAACCCTAAGTTGGCGGTGGGGCAGAATTCGGGCTGGCATAAGCGGGCAGTAAGTAAGGTGTGGTACAGCAGCACAGAGCTGGTAGTGCCCGTGCGACCTTGGCTTTCCCCCACCGCGCCAGAGCTGAGAGGAACTTTGCCAGCGCCAATAGGCTTAATACCACTAGAGGTCATGCGACGCACTTAGTATCTAAGCTGCTTCTGGAAAGTGCTCCTGTGCTCCACATGTAGTACATGTGTTGGTAGTAACTGTGTTTGCAGACACTGCTCTGGGCTGTAGATGTTCCTGCCCTGTACGAGGGTGATAACCACATGGTAATAAATCACCTCGGCTGTTCTACTGCCCAAACTTGGAATTTATCTTGAGTGGCACATGACTGAGGAAGAGTGAGAAATTGGGAGTATGCAAATAATATTTGCGTGAAAGGCCTTCATTGCAGAGTGAAATATCCTATCCAATAAAATTAGGAATTGATAGGGAAAGGCAGCATAGCCTAGCACCAAATCCTTCATCACTGTGATGCTGATTCGCTATCGTATCGGCCTCGGACTTTGCTATCTTGGGGATACAGCTTGAGATAATATTGACTGCATCTTGAAGTAGCTGATAACTGCTGTCTGTCTTTTGATTTCAATCCTTTTGTTGTTTTTCTCCCCTTTGCCTTTGGCCAGCAGTGTAGTGGTCAACTAGATAACAAACGCTCCTACCCGTATCATCCCCATCCAGCTGTACTTCAAACAGGCGTGCTTTTAGTGAGCTCTCAGACTGCACATTCTGCCACGGCCTGTTGCCATTTTTCCAGTGGGTGCAGATCAGTTGTGAGAGGGCTCAACTGTTGGAGCTGGCATGTTTTCCCCTACCACTTGCCGTTGGTATTAGCCTGGGTCCAACAGGAGCTCCCAGTATTGGCATCACCTGTCCTTATTCTGCACTTATGTCTGATCTTCACCTTTCAGCCAGGCAGCTCCTTATGCAACCCTGACTCAGGGTTCTGCCAAGTGATGGGGAACTGGCTGCTTGCATAGCTTTTTGAAAAACAGCTCCAAATATCCTGTATGATTTGGCAGACCCTGTAAAATTAGGTCAGCAATAGCCAAGCAGTTGGTTAGTTTCCACAGTAATAAAAAATTATAATTAATTTGCTCTTATCCTTTTGAAGTGTCATTCTCTTAGATGTTTGCCAGTCTGGAAAATTCTGGAGATAAGTATTGTTATTGAACTGGATATTACATTCATAATCTCATCTTTGATAATCTCATTTTACTATACATTGATAATCTTATGTGTGATAAAGACCTGAAGGGAGGGTCTGAAAAGGATGGAGCCAGGCTCTTTTCAGTGGTGCCCAGAGGCAGGACCAGAGGCCAAGGGTACAACATGAAACATGCGAGGTTCTCTCTGGGTAGCAAGAAACACTTTTTCACTGTGAAGGGTGACCAAGCGCTGTGAGTTTATGGAGTCTCCATCCTTTGAAAGGTTTAAAAGCCATGTGGACATAGTCCTGGGAGACTGGCTGTAGGTGGCCCAGCTTGATCAAGGGGAGTGGATCAGATGATCTCCAGAGGTGTCTTCCAACCTCAGCCATCCTATGATGGCTAATTAACTGGCCAGTTAATTGACCCATCAGTCTCTCAGTAAGTAATATATTATCTCTGTAGGAGATTGCTTAGATTATACAACTTGACTGTATTAGTATATTATTAATAACTGAGTCCTCTCAGCAGAAAAAGAGTCTCTGGAAACATGGCAGGCAAGTTATACCTTCTTACCATGTGCAGAGCACACTGTCCTGCACAGTGGGACCCATTTATCACTCCAGCCTCTTCTAACATCCAATTCTCTCTGGATGTTTTAGGATCTAATTATTTATAGGAGAACTTCTTTTCCTGTAGAAGAAACTAGAAGTTTCACAATTTTTTTTCCATAACAAAAGCAAAAAGACATACCTTCATACATCACTTCTCAAGACAGGTCTAACCCTTTTCTTTCCTATGTCTAGCCATGTCTCTGGGCATCCTAATTCAGATGAAGCCAAGTTACTTAGCATAACTTTGCTTACAAATAAGACTAGACTGGTAGGGAAAAGGAACAGGGTGGGCTGATCCACAGTCTATCTCTTTGGGTGTTTTGGTCAGACTCATGTGAACCAATTCTGCAAGTCAACCATCAACTATGTGCAAATGCATGTATTTATTAGCATTTAATATCAAAATCCTTCTGCAACATTCCAGGTATGGCTGAACTGTGTCAAATGGCTAGATTTTGTTGTTTGTTATATTTCAGTGTTACCTCATACCTTTAGTTTTAAGCTTTTGATACCTCTGCTGGGATCCCCCTTGGCCACTATCCTACATCTCTCTAAGGCAATGGCTTTTGCCTCAACTATGACCTCTCAAACAGCAATCAACTTCTGCTTGGTTGATTGCTGTTTGAGCAATCAACCTCAGAGTTGAGCAAAGTTTGAGCAGAGTTTGAGCAAAGCAACCTCAGATTAAAAAATAACAGAAAGAAAGCTGGAACAGAGCAAAATGATAGTTTTGCTAACTTCTGTGGCACATGTGGTGGTTGTCAAACAGAGAAAATATCCAGGTCCCACCTACAAAAGAGGTTTAGTGCAGAACAGCTTGGGAAGGCAGGCGGGGGCAAGGTATGGAGCACAAACTGTAACCACAGGGTTATTGCAGCGATGGAGCTACCCCTTGAGGTGAAATTACTGATGTTTCTAAAGGACCAAAACCAACAGAGCAACCCACTTGTTACATGGCTATAAGAATTTGAGCTGTGAGAACACAGCTCACTTATAAGGATGCAGCCTGTTTTACAGTGATGTAGAGACAACTTCGACTTGATACTTTTTTTCTTGTTTTATATACACTTCAGATGATCCTGTTTAAACCAGTTAAACTATTCACCCACCATGATGCCAATCCGAGAGTGTAAAGAGACAGCACACTTTGGCCTACATGAATCAAATATACCATGCGGATCAAATTCCCTGGCAACAATGTATTAGACAGAACACCAAGTTACATCACTAGCAAAATTTGACACCCTAAATGGAGAGAAAAAAATCATACTCCCATCACCAATCTGAACATTGGATTTAGTTACATTCGCATAGTCTAGACTAAGGATGATTTGTGCCCGATTTTGTGCACAATGGTGGTGAATGTCATTTTTAAATTCTGTAACAATGTTTTGGGGCAGTATCTACTGATGATTGATTTCAGTGGAGGCACCCCTAGGATCAGGTGATACTCATGCAGAGGCTACATGGACAAGGCAGCACTGAAAACACCCGTAAATGTGAACGTGGAGGTTTAAAGCTTGTGCTGATGGTAGCACTGACACGTCAATCTATGGATGAATGCTTTCTTCCACAAAGAACATAGTTCAGCTGGGGAAAAAACAAAAGTAAAACTGGGCTATTACGCTTAACTACTAAAAGAATTGTCTGGATATTTCTCATTGTTGCCTGGAAAGCAAGAGGTACAGTGCAGAGGGAATTGTGCAGATGCCGAAGGATAGAAACATGGGTTACTGTGGGAGGACTTTGAGGGAAGTAATTTAAGACCCTGACTGCAGCTTAACTGAGAATTAGATGAAATTACAATATATATGGAAATTGTCTTCTTAAAAAGAGCCACCATACACTTTGTGACAGAATACCCAGCACTATGCAGCACACAATGAAAAAAAAACCAAACCTGGAAGAGAGCCTGTTATTGCCATTCAGCTTTTTATTTGACATCCTTATCTGCATTACAGTCACTCAGCATCATATTGCATATCTGTAGTCTTCTTCCAGGCCTCTAGCTTGTTATATCCTAAAGATATACAATAAAGATTTAGCGGTACAATGCTCTCATTATACCAGAAATGTTAATTGTGAATGGGAGATTTAATGTAAGGCAGTCTTGAGGCAGTAATTTTTAATGGTTCGTGCAGGTTTAAGAACTAGGTCTTCAGAGCAAATTAATGCTTTTCATCTCTAAGAGCTTTACAAATGACAGCACCATTGATGTAAACTTTCAGCCCTGCACAATCAAATATATAAAGGTAATTGCACATAATTATACCGGGTTTTGGAGGTTGTTGAAGAGTTTGCATAAATACCATACTTAAAAGGACTACATTAAAAAAAAAAAAGTAGATTTACATACCAGTCATCTTGAAAATGGTTCTGAGAAGGAATCTCCCAAACAAAAGTATGTGTGATAAGAGATAATCCCAGCAGGAGGAGAAAGTTGGGAAGACTCCTTTTACGCAAGCATCCCTATAAATACCCTCAGAAACAGCAGCAGTTAAGAAAGAGAATAGCACTAAAGAAGACAGGATCTGCTGTATAACAAATTAAACATGTCGCCAAAGATATTCAGCTTTAATTTTATACAAAACAATAGCAAAACATACATGTTAGAAATTGTGATTGAGAATAACAATTCTGGGAGAAATATCACAGGAGCAGAAATGTCAGCACTACTCACACCACCACTGGAACTGGGAGGGAATTCCTCTTATAGCCGAAGGCAAAGCACACTTCTGCTGTAAGTGATATTTAAAAATAAAACAAAAAAATCAAACCCACCAAAAAAACCCCAAACACTAACCCCCCCCAAAAAAAAATTCCCTGTGTGATATTTTTAAAATATTTTTTTAAAAAGTTTGTGATTCACAAAATAATAATAAAAAAAGCTAAAGGAGAAAGTTCTGGTTTTTACTTGCTTGCAAAAAAAAAAAACCAAAATAACAGACTTCTCATTTTCTCTTCCACTTCAAGACGATTTTAAGACAATAGGCATATCTCAGGTTTTTTTTTTTTCTCTTTTCAGCAAGAAATGTCAAATGAAAGCTACTGATTAGCTCTATTAGTTTCCTACGACTGTTGTTTCCTAGAAGCAAGCCCCCAGTATGATGTACTTGGATGGAAGTTAGCAGTTTGCATTGAGCAAGTTTTCCTGTATCTGGGGGGGCGGGGGAGAAAGAAAAAAAAAAAAGCAAAAAGAAAAGAAAAAGAAGGAAAGAACACACCCACCCACCCCATGCAGAGCACTCGAGTGAGTGTATCTTTCACTCCTTTGAAGAGCTTTTGCAAACTCGTAGACGCAGAGCGATCGTCGAGCGGCTTCTTAACTTCCAGCTCTCACGGAGCCCATCAGCTCCCGGGCCAACTCGGTCCCGGACAAGAGCAGAGCGGGCTCCGGGCGATGGTTTATGGTTACCGCACCCGCGTAAGAGCTGCTCACCGCCTTGCTGCGGCGCATGGAGACCGGTCCCGGCCCCGCACCGCCGAGGGAGCCCCTGGGGTTCGTGAAGCAAAGCCGGACCCGCGGCAGGCCAAGACGGTTCTCGCCCCCCTCCGCGCCTCACCTCCCCGGGGCCGGGAGCGGGGCGGGAAAGGCGGTCGCTGCGCCTCTTCGACAGACAAGCCTACGAGTCGGCAGGGCTGCGCCTTTAAGGGGTCGGAGGAGGAGGCGGTGGCGGCGGGCGGGTTTCTGCGCGCTGGGGTTGCTCCCTCCTTCCCTCCTCCGCCGGCCGGGCGGTGGGCAGTGCCCGTGGGCCGCGGGTGTGGGACGGGGAGCCGCGGCAGTCTGCCCGCAGCCATGGCTCCGTCCCTGCG
>VXBZ01010956.1:96574-158113 GCA_013399135.1 Heliornis fulica | reverse complement strand
CGCGGAGAGCCGCGCAGGCTGCCGCAGGAGCGGCTTCAGAACGCGTTACCCTGGCGCTCTCGCCGCGGCGTGCGAAGAGGAGCGCGTTTAGACGCCCGGGGGTTTGCCGGGGGACGGCGCTGGGTTGGCGTGCCACTGTCACGGCGGGGAACTGGGGTTACCGACCGGCTGCGGGGACACCAGGTGCCCCAGGGAGAGCCCACAGCTCATCCTGAGCCCGCCTGTCGGAATAAGGACCGCGCTGAGCTGAGCTCGTCCTCTCCAGCCCCGCTCCTCCCCAGGTGACGTGAGCAGAGGGAAAAAGGAAAACCCTCAGCAGCAGCCGTGTTCCCCTCCTCTGCTTGGTGGGGCAGGTGATGGGGATGGGCTCGATCCTGGTACCATCAGCAGCGGCTGGTGTGGAGGTCCGCAGGTGAGCCTGAACATGAGGCGCACGCAGAGCGCTTGCTCGCTCTTTCCTCTGCCAGCTCTCACAGTTGTATTTCTTGCACATTTCACTGTGAGGAGCATAAACGCTTGCGATGAGGAGCAGCCATCCGTTTAAAATATGATTTGTCTGCTGGTGATTGGCTACTGCCATAGCGCTGGGGCATTTCTCCTTCCTGAGCTGAACTGGTTCCTGCTGAATGGTGTGAAAACACCTGCACAACGTGGGTTGGGGTAAGCACGTTGAGGGTAACCACAGATGACAAATCTAGCCCTCGCAAGGAGTGGGGAAAATGGACTGTTTCTTTCCCCATGAGTACTACTGCTCTTGAGAGCTGCGTGATTGCTTGCAAAGCAGTGGAATTTTCCTCTGCCGATGCTTCTCTTAAACCATCCCGGTTTGCTCTTAGTCACTGATCTCTTTGCTGCATTGCTGTGTATTTCATATGTGCTTGTTGCTGAAGACTGACAGATTAACAGTTGGGCATATAAGTAAGCTGCACACTAGCATGATCGTGTGTAGCAGCTGAATAGCGCTTGGGAGATAGTAGATTAACTGTCTATGTGCAGATTAGAAGAGACAGGGTAAGAATGTATTGTCGGTGGTGGTATTTAGATATTAAGCTGGCTGTGTCACCTTCAGAGGTTCTTTTATGCTTTATGACCATTTTAGTGATTTAGGTAGTTTAATTTTATGGTGGAAATCTTATGTATATGGGAGTGCTAATATGTGTGATACAAGTGCTAGGGCATTTGGGCGTTTTGATGAGCTGTGTGGGAAGTAGGGAATTGTTCAACTGGAGAATTTCTGCCTCTCATTAAACTCAAATGAGTTTAACATCCAGTTGCAAATCCATGAAATGGATGCTAGATTCCTGATTTCATGTACAAGTGCTGAAATTCTGCACTAGGAGAGGTACTACTCGGTAGCCCTTTCTGCCCCACAGGCAGTGCTGCTGAAAGACTGGCTCAAACCATCATGTGTTCTTCCTGTGCCCTTGCTGAAATCATCTTGTTTTCACGGCTCATTCCTCAGTGTGCTTGCCTTCTAAAGAAGACCCTTTAGTAACTCAAAACTCACGATCATCCCCCTCCCAAACTGTCTCGTGTTATGGCCCACACCCAAAGAAATGTGTCCAGTGAGTTCAGTTCCTTTCTAACACAGTTAAGCCTTCACATCAGTGAAATCTCTGATGAGGCCCAGCTTCACTTAAGCACTTTGCATACTTCCATTAGAGAAAAGAAAATAACATCGCATTTGTCATCATAACCGTTGGTTATGCTTATCATAATCAGGCTTTTTTTCTTCAAACAGTAGTTTCTCCTCTTCCTTTCAATTTAAAGGATAGCGTTTAAACTGAGAGATGGCTTTGTCTTTTGCTGTTAGCTTAGTATCTGAGAAATGCATGATTTTGTTTTGTGGGTTGGGTTTTTTCCTTCAAACTATGCATGTATTTAAAATGCATAAGTTTGATCAGTCTGACTTACTGCCTTATGAATATGTGTTTATTTCAACCAAAGAGTTTGTAGTCCTAAACTCGCAAGTAACTAGCATGAAACAATTCTGGGTGTCTAGGTGTTACCATAAGGACGTATTTCATAATGTTGTTGGTGTAGGCTCCAAACTCTGTACTCTCAGTAACTTTCATGTGGTTTTATGGTCAAATCTATAGCACTTGTACCATTTGTCTTCAGTTCTTCTAACAGAAAAATCAAAGTGTTTCTATCACAGCAGTTTTCAATGCTACCTGAGGAAGTGGCTTCCATTTACGGGAGAAATAAGCTAGTGCCCCAGTGCCTACTAATTTTTATCATGGAGACAATGACCTAGAAAATCTGGTTTGTTGCATGTAAAGCACCCCTTCTCAAAACAGTTGGTTTTGGGGAAGTGATGAACCTTTGGATGATATTATTGGATCTAATACACATTTGACCCAAGTCAGTTAGAGCTTGGAGGTCTTGATGATGATTGTTTGCTTCTTTCACTCTTTTTAAAGAGGCAATGAAGCTCCGCTTCTTTTTTTCTTTTTTTTTTTTTTTTTTCCCCTTACCTGGCCATGTTAATTTACAGTAGTGTGCAATGAGACATCATTCCTTGAATGCAGTAGGCATTGAGTAGGGTGATATTTCTGTTAAAGACAATATGTGTTTACACAGCTAAGAAGACCTGTGGCCCTACTTGTGCTGCTTTGCATTTATTCCAGACTTTGTGTGTTTTATGCTGCCTGTTGAATGGGAGGCATCTGTCTTGCCTCACAGTTTCAGTATGTTGGTTTAATTATCCAGTCCTCAACAGAAAAAAGGCTACTGCCACATCCAGTTTTTCATGTTTTATATAACTTCATCATGCTGTGTGCTTCAGTTGAAGATTAAGAAGTCACTAAAATCATGATGCCATCATTGCATGTTTCTTATTTCTTGTCCTTTCAACAGACAGTTGCTGCTTGTGTATTATTCTGCTGTGTTTAAACAAATCTCTCTGGAAACACCAGTCAAGATACAAAATAACATGAAGTTTACATAAGTGTTTAATGGGTTTGTTTTTGTGTGATGTGCAACTTAAAATCTTGTTTTTGTTGAAGCAATGCAACAGTTACAGACCTCAGCCACAGGTGCTAACCCTGACAGTTGTATGTGTGAAAGAGAAAGGGACCTAACTTTTTGGGAATGTCATAAAATACTTTGCATGTAACATGGGAGGTTCAGGCCCAATGACAATTTGAAGTGGTTCTGCACCATGCCAACACACCATGATTATGCTCAGATCATTCCACAAGATGCTTTTGGCTTATGAAGTGCTAAATACATTGAATCTGGTCTTGAAACTGTAACAAGGGTGTTGCTCTGTGGAAGTTAAATACTTGCGTGAAGGCAAATGTTCTGCAGCTGCTCCAGCAACAATATAGCTAATAAGAGTCATTATGGAGCAATTAAAAAAAACAACACGGGAAAACAATGAACAGCCCACAACAGAACAATTAGGGAATTGAGACTGCTGACACACCTATACCAAGATGTGACAGTCATCATGATGGCTGCTTTTCTGTGTGTTGGCCCAAGTACTGAGGGTAAAGTGTTCCAAGCTGTATTTTTACTCAGAGATGTTCAGCCATGTGTGTGGCTCCTTTGCTCTCTCCTGAGGACCATCCCCGTATGGTAGGGAGCCACAGGACATGGACCATGCACCTCAAGAGGTCAGGGATGACTTTAAGGTTGGGAGGTGATGGTGGCATCCCAGCTGTCAGCATTTGTAAGTGTGTCCCAGCAGATCCAGTGGTATCACTCCCATTAGACAACTAGTTCGTCCCTTTCATCAGACAATTTGGGTAACTGGCAACCCAACGTATCAACACAGATATCAGTCCTACCAGGTTCCTTCTTGACTGTGGGGTTGCTCTGAATCTGCCTGGTGGCCTCATGTGCTTGCCCTGAAGGTAAAAGTAAAAGCAAAGCCAGACTTGGATACAGAGGAAGAAAAACAGCATATGAAGAGGCATATAAAACTTCTGTTACCTTTTGTGATCACAAATGAGAGATAATGTAAATGTTCAGGATAAAAACTATGAGATTGTTTCTGAAATATTCTGTATTGGGCAAAGTTTCTGTACCCACAGAGTAGATTCAGAAAAGGTCTATTTTTAGCTCAGCTGGCTGCAGCTCTCTCTTACAGTTCTAGTCTCCAGGCATGCTAGAGATGACTTAATGCATCTCCATGGCCATCAAAATAATGGCAGTGTTGGGTATTTAACAAGCTGCTTTCACATAAGCCTTCCAATTCTTGACATAGGAACAGAACTGAGCACATAGTTTTGAGAACATTACCCTCTGTCTAGAAACCTCCTTGTTCTTCTGGGATATTCTTTTTCAATCACTCAGTTCCAGGCTTTCAAAGTGAGTCTTGGTCGACTTGTTGACTGCTCGGACCATTTCAGTTGTGTTGCAACTCTTGTCTGTAAGCTTGCTTTGCAGCCTCTGAGTAGATAGAACTTAATGTATCTTGTGAGAGATGCTTGGAAGTAACACTGTATTTCTGGTATTAGCCCACCTGTATTTCAGATTTGCTCCTCAGGTGGGGTAGTTGGATAGCTCATAAATTGCTGATGTTTTTGAACTGCCTTTGGAGTACATTTCAGATACAGTCCTCAGGGCAGTCAATTGGTTTGTGTGAGGGGTTTTGTTAGGTGGGATTTTTTTTTTTTTTTTGGGGGTTGTTTGGGGTGTTTTTGTGTGTGTGGTTTGGTTTTGGGTTTTTTTTTTTTTTTGAGGGAGGGCAGTGGTTTTATAAGTAATTAGGATTAATTATTTAACTTTAATGTTTTCATTTGTCTCATGAAGCTGATGTTAACAATGATTTATTTATTTATTTTTAATGAAATCAGCATCAGAATACCCTTCTGATCACCAGCATGAGCCAAAGAGAGACATGGCAATCCTGGATTTCCTCTGTGTGAGGAAGCCTTTAGGGATGTAACTGTTAAAGCTAGTACTGCCCAGCAACACCACATGGTTATAGGTACCAGCCAGAGACTGGAGGGGAAGATGCTCCTCCACATATACTGAAATTCTCATCTGATTTAGAAAGTTATCACAACCAGATGCCAGTTCTACCTTATTGCAGAGCTCACACGTGTGCCTGCCTTCTGCTTCTGTGTGCCTGCTGCTCCATGGCCGGTTGTGTAGGTGGTAGGACTGTGCTGATCTGGGAGTAGATAAGCTGATCTCTACTGCACAAACTTGGTGTTAGACAGCGAGGTGGTTCCACAGTGTGTTACTCGTTACTATTGCTCTTGTCTGGGTCACTTAGGAAGATTTTTTTTTTGCAAGTGTTTCTGTGTTGTGTTGGAGGTTTGTTTGGTTTGGTTGTAGCTTGGTGGTTTTGGGTTGGTTTTGTTTTGGGTTTTTTTTTTTTCCCTTGTAATAGAAATATGGCTCTAAACAGGTCCTCCAAGGAATCTGCCTAAAACAACACAAGGACTGAGCTCCTCTGTAGATGCAGAGCATCTCTAACTCCTCTGGTAGCTTCTGCTCTTGGTGCAGGGGAGAAGAGTGAAAAGGGAATGATGAGTGAGTGTTAAAAGCTGTCAAACCCTACAAGATGTCCAAAGCTGCTCTCAGGTGCCTGTGGTGGCCCCATCTTGGCTCTGTGTGCTTTGGGGAGAAATTGGATAAGACAAATAAGATTTTCAGCTACCTCCTTTCTCTTTGGGAAGTTAGGCCTTGGTTTTGTGGATGTTCATAGCAGGGTAATATGGAGCATTTCCTTGGCTACGTTAAGAAAAATCTGTGTAGCAACTGGTGCATAATCATATCTCTGGGTTTCATGATATTGTGTTGACTTATGCCTTATGCAAAACAAACAATTCAGACATTGTTCTTTCTTATGTTTAATTAATGTAAATAAAAATAAAGGTTGTGCTGGACTGGAGCGATACTAGCTGTGCCCTCTCCTGCAGTATCTTTTACATGTTTGTCTTTGTGCTATGGAAAGACTAGATCATCTTAACACTGAGTCTACTTCCCCTAAGCGATTAGCCACACCACAGAGTGTTTTCCAAAGTGCCTCTGGCTCATCTGTACAGCCAGTCCTGGGTTGCGTTTGGGTGCAGGGGTGCAGCATGTGAAACGCCTTCCTAAACTACTGCATCTCCTGGGCTCACTGACAGAGGTGGAAACTCTAAAGGCTTCTGCTGTGTGTGCTCCCAACTCCTACTGTCAGCAAAGCTGGTACCACTGGAAACAGGCATAAGCCTTGCTTCTGACTTGCTGGGGTACAGACTTTCCCTTCTCAAGGAACTGGCTTTGCCTCCAAGTTGGGATGGCTTCCCACTGCACACACATCACTGCTCTGGAAGCAGTGATGGGAAAGCTTGCTTCTCTGTGATGGAGAAGTGACAATCAATCAGCCTGTTATGTTCCTCCATATGTTATCTGTCCCCATGATCCTCACTTTGTGGGCACTTGGCAGCCCTTTTTCCCCATCTTTCCTTCTGAATGTTGGCCTCTCCTCACCAACCTGCTCTGTAGAGTAGTTCAAGATGACATCTTAAAGAACTGGGTGAAACCTTTCCCTTGCCCCTGATAGGAAGGGATTTCCACCCTCATCCCCTGCTATCTGAACAACCATTCTCCTCATTAAGTAGGGTGGCAGTTCCTACACTCCTGATCTGGGAACCACAGATCAGACATTTAAAAAAAGAACAACAACAACAACAACAAAAAAAAAAAAAAACAACAAAAAAAAAAAAAACAAAAAAACAAGGCCAGCCTCAGTGCTATGGTGTGTTACAGGATACATCATTTTGGGCTACAGGAGGTGTCTTGGCCTCTCAGGGCCCAGAAGTAAAAACCATTTTGCGGTTCCTGTCCAGCTGTTTAACAGGTGCTGCGTGCTGTGGATTCTTCAGCCTTGCTCAGAGTCCAGGCTGAGCTGTCCCTGTGCGTCCAGGAGAGAGCCTCATTATGTAACTCAGGGCTGTTGTTTCCACTCTGTCAGACAGAAATACCAGCTTGTAGATGCTTTTCTTTTCTATTTTTTTAACAGAGTCCTTATTTGTGACTCTGGATGAATGCTTTATCCCTATTTAATGCTGAATATAGTCTTTCTCCCCCTGCTTTAGGCTAAGTGGCATCTGTATCGAAAAGATGTGATACAAGCAATTATTTTTTTTTTAGAACGGTATTTATCTTGAAGGTGTTTTCACTAGTGTTGTAAAAATACACAGTTGTTTGCAGCGGATCAGATATTTTCTGTGCCTACTAGAGACTGGTAATTTAGCTCAAATGCACTGCTTCCACCCCCCTCCCCCCATGAAAAAGCACTTCAGCCTGCAATTAACTGAGTGTGATGGGAGAAAAGAGAAATGGTATGAAGTTGCCTTTTTTCCCCTTTTTTTTCTTTTCTTAGATCAGACAATTTACTCTAGAAGTGCCTAAAGGCCCTTGAAAGCTATGTTGGAAGAAGCAGTTAGTGGTGGCTTTTGTTTTGTTTTTCTTTTATCGGGGAGAAGTAGTTGAAGGCTCCCCCTCAACTGGAGTAGAGGAGACACTCTGTGCTCCCAGCCAGGGGAGGTGTGCAGTTTCTCTGCTTTCTTTCTGGCATTGGTATTTCATGTTCATTTTCAAAGGTCGTGTTTAAGCTCTGCATTTCTCTTGACACAGGTCTATGTGCGAGTGATGCATGGAGAAAGATCATGCCCCTACCTGGTAGGTCTGTCCCAGCAAAGCTCTAGTAGGAGCAGCACTGCTGCCAGGAGGTCAGTGTCCACAGGCTTGGCTTGCTACCCTGGGTGGCCCAGCAGTGGGGTAGCTCTGCCAGCGCTGAGGGTCCTGCCCATAAAGTAATGCTGGTGGGGCTTGCAGGTCTGCTGTAGTCTGGGCTGCTCCTCCATAGCTGCTGTTCTCTCTGCTGGTAGTCTTGTTCAAAGTGCCCCTGCCTTGTTGAACCAGGTCTTTAGAAAGTGGTTTCAAAGGCAGCGGGGTGGGTGGGGTGGGTGGTGGGCACTGAAATACCTGGTGCAAACTTTTCAGTGGACGTAATGAGTGAATGACTAATTAATTCTTCCTCTTACCTTGTAAGATCCTGGGGAAGGGGCAGTCTGAACAGCAGAGCTGTGGGGCTGATGGATGCCTTGGTGTGCTGGCTTTGTGGAAATGTTTAAATCAAGTGGTGTGCTTACTCTGAATGCCATGCTTCTCCATAGTTGTCTTCCCATCTTGCTTATGTTTAAAACCAGTGATCAGTACCAGGGATATTTTTTTTTTTTAAAGTGGGTGTTTTTTGACTTATTCTTCTGCCCTTTCTCTATGAAGTTAGGGGACTATTCTTAACAATAACAAAAAGAGGTGGAAACAAAGGAGCATGGTATAAATGTATTCTAAAATGCAATTAACTTGTCTGTGCATAGGATGACAGTCTTGAATATGCTGGCTGTGTGTGGATGCACCTGTGACTCTTGCTGTCACCAGCTAGCTGGAGAAAGTTGCTCATGTGGCATGGTGTCCCCTTTGTGGGAGGTTTTTCCCTGTGTCACCTCTGCAGCAGGGCACACTGTGGTCATGATCCGTGCCAACACACTGGGAGTGTAGTCATTGCTTCTGAGACTCGGATGCTATACCGCCAGTTCAAGAATCGGATGAAATATGAAAGCTACTGTTAACCTTTGCCATTGCTTTGAATATGAGGCACTAATAGAAAGATATTATAACTGCTGATAGTTTAAAAATCCTTGTGGGACATGATATATGACTAGCTCTTGATTTATACTCTTTAAATCCATTAGAATGGGTACTATCTGTTTTTCACACTAATTCTGAGAAATTATCCCTCCACACACTTCCTTGCATTTAATATTAAGTCCTTCAGCAGTGAAAGGGGACCTGCATTTGAAGTGTCATATACATGTCTGCTGCTGCTGTTTTACTACTGCACAATCCTTCCTATTTGCTCTTTCTTTCATGTCAGTCTTCATTATGCTGGCTGACTGTGTAATGGCCTTTCTCCTGGGTATAGTTTCCTCCTTCACCAGAGGCCTTGACTGTTCTTTAAATTGCTATCTTAGCAACCTGCTAGTGTTTAGCCACAGAACCCACCCTCTCCTGCAGCTGGAGGACTTGCTTTATGGCCTTTGCTGAACATGCCAGTCACCTGTTATGGAGTTGGGCACACCAAAACTCTTCTGAGGCTGGAGATCATGCGGACTTTATCTTAGGATCTGCCTGGTTTTACAGGTGAAACGCACACTACTTCCATGCCCTGTGAAGTATTAAAAATGCATTTGGAGTAGTAGAGGCCTCACCTGGGCATGTTTGAAAGTGATCTGGGTTGGCTTTTTCTTCTGACGGCAATCATCAAAGACCTAGCAAGGTTCTCTGTAATTGATCCCGTATTTGCTTGTCTGTGTATGAGCAATGAAGTCAATAACCAGAAGTGGTTGAGAGATAGAGAATACAATTTGCGCTTTATTTGAGTTTGCTAGTAGATACTGTATTTAAGCTTGTTATTCTTGGCCTGAAATACCAACTTACTCTGGCTGGCTCTTAGCTTTGTCCTGTATTCGACTCTAGCCTTTAGAAGTTGCACTTGATAGAGGAGTTTGAACTGCACCTATAGGCATCTCCTTGGCTAGTCAGGAGGGTTACACCACCTGAGGTCGAAGGGGCATTCATGGGAGATGTGAAGCAGTGCGTGTGGTTGGCATCACCAGTTACACCACAGTTCTGCAGCTGCTGGAAAACTTAGGTGTAAGTATGGAGGAAGAAAACTTGTGTAAAGGTTTTTTTCTAGTTTTGGAAATGCCACCCGATCGTTCCTCCTGGGATATCTTTTGGTGTAGTAGTTCAATATTATGATGCATGTCAGAAACAGAGGAGAGTGACTCTATGTGACCTTCCACAGACAGGTCTGGCAAGGCTGGCTACAGCATCCTTTCCTGTCTTGCAGAATTGAAGCAAGCACTTCTGCTTATTTAGCTGGTCTTGAAGCTTTATACCACGGCAGTTGTGACCACTGCACAGCATAAAGGGTATGTTTTTGTAATACCAATCTGCAGTATTCGTGTCTTGCAGGGAGCATATTCCCACCAGACACTTAACAGTGAATGCTTCTCAGGAGAGAGATTTTGAAGCTCTGATGGTATGAGTGAAGGAATCTTAATTTTGGAGTAGGCTTTCATATGCGCAGCTGAGTGCCCGTACAGCATATCAGCTTAATCATTATTGGTTTTCCTCTGCATGTCAGTATATCTAACTTGGCAGATACTTTGTTTATGAAGCAGATTTTTATCTCTAGAAACTTTTAACCTTTTTTCAACCATGCTCACATGTGTTGGAGCAATCATAGAATCTTTGAGGTTGTAAAAGACCTCCAAGATCATTAAGTCTAACTGTTAACACAGCACCACCATACATATGCTAAAACCATGTCTCAGAGTGCCATGTCTACACATCTTTTGAACACCTTTTGGGATGGTGACTCCACCACCTCTCTGAGCAATCTGTTCCAAAGCTTGGCAACCCTTTCAGTGAAGAAATTTTTCCTAATAACTAATCTAAACCATGCCTGATGCAAAATGAGGACACTTCCTCTCATGCTATCCCTTGTTATGTGGAAGAAAAGACAAATGCTCACCTCACTACAATATCCTTTCAGGTAGCTGTAGACAGCAATTAAATCACCCCTCAGCCTCCTCTTCTCCAGGCTAAACAATACCAGTTCCCTCAACTGCTCCTCATAAAGACCAGTGCTCCAGACCCTTCACTAGCATCATTGCCCTTCTCTGGACATTCTCCAGCACCATATTGCCCTCTTGTAGAGAGGAACCCAAATCTGAATGCAGCAGTTGAGATATGGCCTCATCAGAGCCAAGTACGTGGTGAGTAAATCACTTCCCTAGTCCTGCTGGCTGTGCTGAATGTGTTTACCTGCTCAGCTCCAGACAGGTGCTTCAGACTTCAGATGTCTGAATGGGAAGCTTCTGTTAATGTACCAGGTTTAATTTTTCTCTGAAGTTCTGACTTGCCAAGTTCTCAGGGAGTTTGCTGTTCTCAAATCCTTCTCTTGGAGTGAAGGATCCTCCTTAGAGCGTCCAGAGACTTCTTTGGCTTCCAAAAAGTGCAGTAGGTGACCATCCTTCTAATCATCTCTTTCAGAGATTCATGGATGTAAAACTGTTCTTTTCCTCAGCACTGCATGACTGAAGAGCTACGGAGTGATTCCTAACAGTGATCTGCTTGTTAAGCTCCCGTAACTAATTATCACTGCAGCATACTCAGTTTTTACATGTGCCTGCATGAAACAGAGAAATGTCAACATAGACATCTTGGTGATATCTAGTACTTGATTACATCCCCCTTCCCTGTATAGTAGCCTCAGGGAGCCATAAAAAGAGCTTATTGCTCTTACTGGCAAATGCTTGAGTGTGTATTTCAACACTCTTTGAGTTTTGACCCTGATGGTTTTGGGATCTCTTCCAAAATGTAAACCATAGGACACTTATATTTTTTGTTCTCTGTACTTCAGACACAAATACCTAATCTTCTCATTGGGCATTTTTGATGTCAGGTACATACATGTTCTGTCAATCTCAATTAAGGAGAGAGGAAACTTTGCATTACATGTGTGTATGTTTGACAGAGCCCCTCCCCCTAAAGGGGGTACTTCTAAATCTTAGTCTCCAGTGGTTCCTGTAGGTTTGACTATTCTTTTGTGGTTGCAGAATCGCAGAACGTTAGGAGTTGGAAGGGACCTCGGAAGATCATCTAGTCCAATTCCCCTGCCTGAGCAGGAATATCTAGAGTAGATCACACAGGAGCACATCCAGATTGGTCTTGAATGTCTCTAGAGAAGGAGACTCCACAACCTCTCTGGGCAGCCTGTCCCAGTGCTCTGTCACCCTCACTGTGAAGAAGTTCCTCCTTCTATTAAGGTCGAACTTTCTATGTTCCAGCTTGGAACCATTGTCTCTTGTTCTACCACTAACCAACACCAAGAAGAGCCTGGCTCCATCCTCCTGACACTCACCTTTTACATATTTATAAACATTAATGAGGTCACCACCCAGTCTCCTCTTCTTCAAGCTGAAGAGACCCAGCTCCCTCAGTCTGTCCGTGTAAGGAAGGTGTTCCACTCCCTTAAGACTCCTGGTCTTGTATTTTAGATCTTCTGGAAGAAGTGCTAGACTGACTGTGAGCATTTATTTATTTATTTATTTATAAATCACCTGAAACTCTTTCCTTGTCACTTCTCCACTTCTCCCCAAGGTCCATCCAATGTCAACAAGCTGGATTATTCTCCATACATCAGACCTATTTCCCACCCACCCAGTCTAAACCAAAACTCTTTGCTCACTTCCCTTCCTTGCCTGTTGGGAACATGTGGGAATTGGATCAAGCTCAGAGTGGAATAACTTGTCTTTATTTCTCCTCCTGCTACCATGATCTTCTGCATTGCTCACACTTGTTCTTCAAGCACTGCTGAAATGATCTTGTCTTCACCTGTGAGCTGTTTAAACTGTGCAGGTTCTCTTTAGATAATGTGTATGCAAGGTCTCAATTCCCATACCTCTGCACACAGCTACAGTCCAGGCTTTCATTGCAGCACTGACTCCTTTGATGTTTTGTTTCTCAAGGCACGGGAGAATTGTGTTCAGATTAAACTTTTACTGTTTGTGTTACAAATAACATTTTTCCTTGGCTCTCTCTTGCTTTGTTATGGTGTTCTTAGCGGTCCTCCTGGGTATTGTTTTAGACTGTGTGGTTTTGGTTTTGTTTTTTTTTTTTTAATTAATGATATATGAATCTGTGTTTCTGCAAAGTAAAACACAAAGATACCACTGTCTGTAGGAATACTTAATTATAACAAGAATTAAATTAACACTATTTAAGTAGCTAATCGACTGTGAAAAGTAAGAGCTACTTTTCAGTACTTGGACTTCTGAAGAAGTCTTAACGTTTGACTCATGGGCAAAGTACAGACTCCTCAGCTATCAGAAGGTAACTTGGACCACTGATGACTATTACCAGGGTTCTGTTACAGAAGTTTCTTGGAATGGTCAGTGAGGAAACTGACTCAATTTGTATCACTAGATTATAACAAATATGTCAAAAACAGGTTCACTGAAAGACTAACCTGAGCTCTTCAGAACCCTTAACCCCAGAAAAGGGCAATGCTTAAGAACAAGAGTTATCATCTTTTGGAGTGATGGCAAAGTGCCTGAATGCAAATGATGCAATATATGCATGGTGTTTTCTGGACACTGAGATCCTTGAACTGCTCACACTTCTGCCTCACGTGTGTGCACCCACATGTGGCATGCATGCTGCAGAGTTGAATTGCTTGCTTTCCAGACTAACCTGTTCTTGTGCAACGTTCTCCATCTGAACACAGAGAACCTTTCCTGATGCGTTGCTTGATTTGAAAGAGCATTTCTGTATATTTGATTTAGTTCAGAAAATGTACAATTTTACAGATGGAAATGTTGGGACTTTTTTTCTACTGACACCAGAAAAACTTCTCAACTAAAGAAACACATTTAAGGACAACAGAAGGAGGAGCTAACCTGTATGTGTATTGTGTGGAGAACAAAAGTCTGCAAAATAAATATATGATCAATGGCAGTCTCATGCACCTTAAGTAATCATTAGATACACTCCTAAATTTGATAGTTCTTACTATAGGTGATTTCTGTTCCATTGTATTTGTGTTACTGGTTGAGAAGCTTCAAACAGCAGTTTGTTGATGAATATGGATTGATGGAATGTTCCTGGGCAGGCAGAGGTTTTTACGTGGTTCAGAGGCAGTGGGCTGGTGTGACCAGGAGGTTGTTCTGGGGCTGTTAAAAGGGATTAGGAAGACTTCACTGAATCGTGTTAATAGTGGTTTACTAGAGGTCCATTTCATAGTGCTGCACTTCATTGTCAAGTAAAATAAAATTGAAACCAAAATCCTATTTTTCAGAATGTTTAGGAAAAAGCTCACACTTGTACTATAACTTGAACTGACCAAGTTCCGTGGGCTTGGGGATACTACTGGGATGTTACCTTTGCAGGACATTCTGTTAGACAAGTGAGTGTTTTGACTGGGAAAATTTATCCATGCCTCAGGGTTTGATGTGCTCGAGGAAGGAGCAGCTTTGTTGTATACTTCAGTGAGCAGGAGATTAGCCAGTACTGAAGAAGTCACCTACCCTACCAGGAATAATTTACAGAAAAAATTGCTGGGAGAACAGATACCGCAAGGAGAAATGGTTGGCTGAACTTCATCTGCAGTGGGAGATTTGGACAAAGAGAAGGTATTGGATATTGAAATGTGCTGAGAGAGTGACTATAGGAAGAGAGACATGTTTGAAGGGGATATGAATTTTGTTTGGGTTTTTTTAGGGGTGACAAATGGCTGGAAAAGTAGAGGCTTTTCTGCAAGAAGAAAAGTATTCTGATTACTGATCTAAGCTTTTCATTGCTATATTCATGTGCTGTTTTGCAGACATTTTTACATACCCTGTGGGTCACAGTCCAGAGAAGCTGTGGCTGTTCCTTCCCTGGCAGTGTTGAAGGCCAGGTTGGATGGGACTTTGGGCAACCTGGTCTAGTGGAGGGTTGGGGTCAGGAACCATGGCAGGGGACTTGACCTCAAAGATTATCTAGTTTCCCTTTCAACCCAAACCATTTTATGACTTTATGGTAAATAGGGAATTCTGAAAAAGAATTTTTTCCCCTCAGGAAGTTAACTAGAGGGGGGGAGGGGGATGCTTCTGGCTGTGGCTGGGGTTAGGCTGTTGAGCTCTGTAGCATATGTTCTCAGAAGTCATTGTCAGTTGCACAATCTTTGAACCACTCAACTATATTGCTCAGCCTGTAGAAATTTTTTTAGTCACTTGTTTACATAGCTGCTTTTTTTTTCTTCATGCTCCTACTTCCTTGGCACACCTGAAGGGATAGTATGATAGTAGGGAGCAGGGGAATGGTTGGGCCACTGCTGCCCATCACTCTGGGATCCAGTTCTCCTCATTATGCTTCAGACTTGTTTATGTGCGATTTAAAAAAAAGAAAAAGCGTGTGCATGTATTTAGAGATCATGAAATGTTAGTATCCAAGTACTGAAAAGATCTAGTAGTTTTTGCCTCTTGAGGATGGATAATAGCACCGGATCTGAAATACGTGACAGGAAAGATTTGTTCAAGGCTTCTCAGGAAACCTCCCGCTGCCGATCGTGAGCTACGATTCTGTCCTTCCTCGGTGATTTCCGCCAGTATCCTCTCTTCCCTTCAGGAAGAAGCAGAACACTCCACTCAGATGTGGTCAGTGCTGCACGTGTTCTTTGCTCCTGTAATGGTCATACAGGGCCCCAATTAAACACAATCTGACTCTGTGTACCTTAGCTGTGCCTGTCACGTGTCCGTGATTTTTTTTTTTTCCTAGCCAGCAGTTGTAGGGAGAGCTGTTTTTTGTTTTGTTTTTAAATGAGTGTCTGAGCATTGGTAAAGTAGTTAGCAGGGGGGTTTCCTGGGCTTTCTGGTCTTTGCTATGAGTTTCTTAGTATGGGGCTCTGTGTGCCTTACTCATCTTGTAAGCTCTGCTCAGTCCTTTTCTGTGTGTTTCAGTGTGAGACTTGTAGTTACTGTTGTGAGAGGAGAGCCTTGTTAACTTTCAGTCGAATTTAATGATAAATCTTCCACTTAGACTGCTGGAAAAGATGAATTTTGTTTTTCTTTTTTTTTCCTCAGAGTAACCAAAGCTCACAGCAAATCTTTTGGTAGTGCCCAATTGTTATGCTGGTTTCTGAATATGTAGGTTTTATATATTTGGTGATATTATCTGGCAGTTTTGTTCTTGTTATGTTTGTGGTCTGAAACTGCTGACTGCAGACTGGGTGTTCTCCCAACGATCTAGCAGGTCAGTTTGTCAGCGTTGAGCATGAGTTACCTGTTGCCTGTGTTTTTGCTATTGTAACAATCCAGAAGGCAACACCTTTTCCTGGGCTCATCTGGATCCCATAGCCTGGAACATAGTGACACTGGTAATGCTGTGCTTCTCCAAGTTCAGCTGTTCCTTCGGAGCCATAGTTATTTGTGCTAGATGAAAACAATAGGCTAAATACTCTGTTTGTTTCTTTATAATAATCAGCTATGATTCCCCAACGGATCCTGTAAACCTGTACATCTAGTAGCTGGGTAACTCCTTACTGTAAGGAGCAGTTATCCAATTTGATCTTCCATTTATTGTTGTTTAACCTGCCCCTATTTCATAACAAGTCCTCTTGCTTAAATTGGCAGATTGTTAGCAGCTTTGCCAAGGAAAAAAGAAAAGATGCATTATCTGTTGTGTATTCTGTTTTTAAGAATTTGGGATGCAGTTTTTTATTCACATGGTTACAGAAGCACTGTGCAGCTGGTTTGCCTGCGATGGAGGGAAGGCTTGCTGAAGCAGTAGGACTCCGAAGACCTTGGCATGAATTGGCCTCTGTCCTGGTTTCATTGGGGATAAAGTGAATTTTCTTCTGAATAGCTGGTGCAGTGCTTTTTGGGATTTAGGACAGGAGCAATGTTGGTAACACACTGGTGTTTTAGTTGTTGCCAAGCAGTCAAGGACTTTTCAGCTCCTCATGCTGCCCTGTTAAGGTGAAAGCATGGGGTGTCAAAGAAGCTGGGAAGATTCAACTGGCCAAAGGGGATTCCATACCGTATGGTGTCACATTATATAAACTAAGGGGAAAACTGGCTGTGGGGGCTGCTGCTCAGGAACAGACTGGACATTAGTTCCTGATGAGCAATTTTTTCATGTGTACTATTTGTTTCGCTTAGGTTTTATTTGTCTTTCTCTGTTTTCATTACAATTTATTGTTACTACTGTATTTCAGTTATTAAACTGCCTGTATCTTAACTCATGAGTTTTCTCGCTTCTTTAGGGATAGGGAAGTGGAGGGTGAGCAAACATCTGCGTAGTGCTTTCTGGCTGGAGTCAAACTGTGATTGTGTCCCTGCAATAATTGTTCTTTTCTCAAGAACTACTTCAGCTGCTAGAGCTTCAGAATGTATTGCTGTCAGGAGTGGATATCAATATACCTTTTGTACAGAAGCAGCAGAATGTTCCACAGTGCCTGTAACAGCATTTCAGCATATCTGTAACCTCTTTCTATTTTTATCATTCCTCCTTTCTGCGAGTTATTGATCCCCAGACAAAGGAGTGAGGAAAGGTAATCTTCCTGTGGATTTAGGAGGGAGTGTGGTACAGAACAACTTTATACAGAAGCAATTTGTAGCTCTTGAAATGCAGCACCTGAATGATGTTGTACTTAATAAACCCTTTTAAACTCAACTGCCACTGTTTTCCTGCATGTACGTCTTCTAACTGGCTGCTGTACAAATCAGCGAGTCTTCAGCGCATGCTCTGAAAGCTTGGTTTTTCTTTGGATGGATTTTCATCATGGCCCTGTTGCCGTCCTTTCCACTCTAAAGAAAGCCTGCATTCATAAGGATTACTGCATCTGCGAAGGATGAAGAATAAGTAGGAATGATGAACTCCCGTGGCCATGAATGGATGGATTGTCCCAGGCATCTGTTCAGTTCTCAGTATATTGTAAAGTATTTGGGCTGGCAGAAAACGTTAGCTTTGGGTAACATACTTGCTTTTATTAAAAGCACAGTAGAGTACTCGGAGTGTATTGTAAGGCAGCATGTGAAGTAGTAGTGTATTTCTTCTTAACTGTGATTGACTTGTTTATTTCTCACTAATAGCTTGTAACTTTAGGTTTTAAGTCTATTTTCCCTTGCCAGCTTTGCTTGGTTTATCAGACAAGGCTTATCAAAAAGGTACTTGCAATTCTGCAAGTATTATGCTGCATTATGTTATGCAAGGAGCACTGAAGAAGGAAGATGTTGCTGTACTGGCCAAAGATGGGAGTTGATTCTAGACTCTGAAGTGCCCCTTGAGTTCATAAATACCAATAGTACTGTGACCGAGAGTTGCCCCTGTCGGGGTGCATGGTGGTAAATACAGGTTTTTCCCATGGTGTTGTGGAAAAGCACTTCAGCGGTTCTATCCTCAATGATACTAGTCTCTTCTAAACAAAGTGTTAATCAGGAGTAAATGGTCAGTGGGACGTTTTCTGTGCTCTTAGGTAGCTAGCATGCAGTGCTTCCCAGTGCTCCCATACCAGAGCAACTAAATGACATCTCATGTTTCCAGTTTGCTCAATAGAACAATCTGGTTCTGCTATGACCAAGGCTTTAAATAGCTAAACCATTGGAGCGTGAGTACCATGTAATTTAAAATAAAGAATTGGGTGGAAAGCGCCTGGCGCAGTGTTTCCCAGGATGCGGTCACATGGCGTGCCTGGCACGGACTGCACAGATCAGAGCAGACGTGTCTCTGGAGGCTGACTGGGGCTTCCAATTCCTTTGGGACCAGTTTAGCAACTACACAAACCAGATAAGATGCTTATTAATATCACATGTATAAGTAACTTGTGTGGATGTTCATTTACTGCACACTAGATATTCTGCTTTGAGTTTTCACTGTGAAGTATGGCACTTGAGATGTTTTGGTTGGGCCAACAAGCCAACCCAGGGACTTTCATACAGCTGCTCAAGTGGCAAGCGTTAGTGGTGCTTTTCAAAGTCATCTGTAGTTAGAGAGACCCTTTCCTGAACAGTATTTTGCTTGTGACAGTATGTTACTAACCAGAGGCCTTACATAAAGGACTCTTGAATAGCAAACGGAGAGCTTGAAAATAGCAGCTATTTGAGATTTATGTAATTGGAGGGAAATGAGAGAGGGAGGAGTTTTTTCCCCTTGATGAAGACATAGTACTATGCAATCCTTCTGGGCATTCATTTTGATTTTATTTTTTGCGTTTTCAGTGAAATAGTTTTGCATGCAGTTGTCATCTGTAGGATATTTGCCACTAGTGTAGGCCTGAGTGCATGGTGATGTGCTTTTGTTGCAGATCTCCACTAATGTGGGTGTGTTTCCCCGGTTTGATGGGAATTGGTGTGACTGCACTCCCTGACATCAGGACAACTGTGATCATTGCTGATAGAAGCTGTTAACTGAACATTTGCACTTTTGTAGGCATCAGTTATCCAGCTGTTATCTGTCCAGCTGGTTTTGCATTGCTATACTTACCTCAGATTTTTTTTTTAAAGTTGCTATTCTGTAATTTTGATAGATCACACAGAAGGAAGGGGCTTGTATAATAGTACACTTGAGTGAGCTGCTGCCACGCTACTTTTGGCACAGAAAATCAGTAACTGTGTCCAATATTACTATATCCCATGATCATGTGGATTCCCGAGATACTTGACCAGGTCTTTTGGAAACTGCAGAAGTTTCACAGTCTGGCAGTGCCCTAGGCCTACCTGTGCTATGCTTACGTCAGTGGTGAGAAGGTGCCTCACCGTCTTCCTGTTGTATACTTCACTGTGCTTCAGACTTTACTTGCTAGTGTAGTAAGTCATTGTCTTAACAGTTGCAATGCCAAGTCTATTCTTGCTGTGGTAAATTTTTTAAGCCTTTAAAAAAACCCACAAACCAACTCTTGTGGAGGCTTTAGTGAAGCTTTTACAGCTAATTTAGTTTAAAGCACAGGCATTAATGAGGGTATGACTTAAACCTAGCAAAGTAACTTGTACAAATTTTATTTGATGGAACTTTCTTTACTTTTGAGACTTTTCCTCAGAAACTGAAAGTAATGAGATGTTGTTGGTCTGGCAGATATTTTCTGCTCTTTGAGGGGAAAAAAAAAAATCCAAATTGCTTTCATGGAAGTGTGCTTTCTGGAAAGATCTGCAACAGCATTAGTTGAGGGTACCAGAGACCTGCGCCTTGTATCCCAAGTCTGCAAGCTCAAGTTGGAGGCTGCTGTTGAAGCAGCTGCCTTTGCTGGGTTTGGGGCAGCCTGAGCAAAGAGTCTGACTCCCTTCTTTCCACAACCCTTAGCCAGTAGAACGTAACACACACAAACTATTGAAAATATTTGTTGTTGCATTGGCGTCTTTCACCAAGGAAATCCATGCCAAACACAACACTTTGAATTCTTTTTGCATAAGAAGTTGCTTAGCTGAAACTGAAAAGGACTGCTTTAAGTCTTGCGGTTTGGGAGTGTTCTAGAATCCTTCCAAAATACTTCTCAGTTTTAAAACCACAGAAGTGGTTTTCTTTTTTAGATCTCAAAAGTGGTTTTAGCAAGTAAATTCTGAGCTGATATCTAAAGGGAAAAGAAGAAAGTGTGGTGTTCCTCCCCCCTCGAGGCTTGAGTAAAATTCTGATCTGTTCCTTTTCCCTTCAGTTAGGCATGCAAGCTGCAAATGCTTTGTAAGAACATCTCCTTTTCTCCTAAGATGCCCTTAGATTTTGAACTTGAGCTTGAATTGTAGTATGAGATTTGATTGTCAGGTTTAAGTCAGTGCTTATACTTCATCACTGTAATTTATTTTGTTTGCAGTTAATTACTGTTCTGTTATGTTCCCCACCCCACCCCCCTCCCCATCTTGATGAACAGCCTGAAAGATAAATGTGTGGGGAGCTCTTGCAAACCACTAATGGCTTTTAAAAACCAGAACTCTCTTAAAGTGCACTAGCGACTTTCAGTGTCTGGGAGAAAGGAACATTGCCTATTGCACTTCTGTGACTTTTTTAACATGAATTGCACAAAGGAGGTCCAGTGCCTGCCTCTGGGGTGTAAATTACCTCAACTGTAATACTTTGAGACATATCAAAACTTGTGGGATGTAACAACTACTGTGTTATGGTGGGCTTAAAATACTGGGTTGGAAGCTTCAAGCAGTCAGATGAAAGAAATGCTACTTATCTTCTGACGTGGAGTGGTGATGGGAGGAACAGGGAAACCTAGGCTCTGGCTGGTTTCTCAGCTTGCAAGCCTGGCTGCTTGGAAGGAGACAATATGACATCTGTGTTTCCTGCTGTCTCTGGGCAAGAGCCATTTATCCTAGTGCCCTCCCTAAATGTCAAGGTATACAGCCTGGTGGTGCAAAAACTAAGCTCAACAGAAGCAAAATATAAACTTGTAACGAGTTGCCCTAGATAATATACCTTCACTCAAGTAAATCTGTGGTCTTCGCATATTATCTACCAATCCAGCTTATTTGCTGTGAAGGTACTGAGTGCACATACACAGCCACTTCACCTGCAAATCCATATGGTAACAAATCTTGGAGGAAGTACCACTTGAAGCTTCAAGAGTGTTTTTTCCAAGTGTCTAGATAATCATACATCTCTTAACCACATGAGCCAAAACCTACTGCGTACTGTACTACTGTGCAACTTTTCACAAGAAATTTTTTAATTCTTAAGATTTGGGCATTCGCTGAGGGTAGGTTGACAGATGTAGCTTCCCTTGGCACTTGAGTGCAGGGTGATGTAGTCTGTTACCTACACACAGAATCACAGAACCTTAGGAGTTGAAAGGGACCTCAAAAGATCATCTAGTTCAAACCCCCCTGCCAGAACAACAAACCGGTTTTTAGGGGTTTTGTTGTGTTACCTGATACCAGAGCCCCAAGATTTGCATTGCTGTTAAATGAGGTACTTTCTTTTGTGTGTGTTGGGATGACAAGCTAGACAAAACACAATATATCCTACTGCATGTTGCTGACACTGGTGCTTGTATTATACTGTCAAGCATTTTCTTAGTCTAAGAAAAGAGTAACTTTGGAGAAATGAAAGTGAAGTGAAGCCAGAATTAGCTGATGTTGTATTTTGCTTGAAAAATATAAATGGAAAAGTAAAGGCCTTGAAGGTTACACCTGAGCAGTAGTGTGATTGATTGCTTACCATTTTTGCATGCACAAGTGTAAAGGATATACATGGTGAGCAGCAGTGCTTGGTTTCATGGCCTGCTTGCTTTGTGCTACCTCATTTGTGTGTGGGGGGTGTGAGTCCATCCTCTGTCCTCTTAGTTTGCTGGGAGGTGGGAGTTCATGTTTCTGCTGGAAAATGTTATAGTTCCCTGGTATTTTTGTTACACATACCATGCACAGCTAATTCTTTTGAAAGCATGTTGACTTAAGCTATTGTCAACTGAAATAGTTAAGAGATACTTAACCCCTTGCATTGCTAAAAAAATATGGCATGATAAACAACTTAAAGAAGTTTGGAGGATATTTCAGGGCCGTTTCAGATAAGTGTCACTGAAAGTGCAATGGTGTGAAGCGAGTGAGATACCAAACCAGAAGAAGGACTTTTATCTTGCTGGAAGGGTACCCATCCACCATGGAGTGCAAGAATTGCTGTATAGTGATTATTTTCCCCAAATTGAAGACTTTACTGTGGGGCTGGGAGTTGTGTTGAAGCAGTTTGTGTGGGAAAACTTGCTGGCTCAATCTGAAAATCTTGTATATTTGCTCTTGAGGTTGTATTTGAAAGGATGTGCAGGGTAGATGCATGAATGGCCATAAGTCAGTGTAAATAAATAACTTTATGTACTTAAAATGGCTATGATATGAGCAAGCTCGTGGGGTGCATGGTGATTCTGCTCATGCAAGTGAGAGGTCTTGCATCAAGCTCCTGTGGTGTCAGCAGCTGCCCTGGATGTCAGTGGGTCAGATTATTCTAAGTGGTGGGAATTGGCTGCTCTTTAATAAATCTGATCTTTCTAGCACTCAGCTGGCATCTTTGGACTAGGAGGGGATGTGAAATCATAGGTTCCCAACCACATCTGTGCTACTAGTGAGAGATGCTGGGGTTAGAGTTGAGGTGGGGTGCAGAAGGAGCCAAAGTAGCTGTGACTGCTCAGGCACCATGCTGGTACCACTGAAGCTGACAAGGCTGGAAGGGATGGCAAAAATGTCAGGCCAGAGTAGTGCCTGAGATGTGTCAGGAGCAGGCAAGGAGCTATCTGTCTCTTGTGGGGACAGCATGAGAAGTTCTTGACTGGGAACTGAAGGTTGAGTTTGGATGGAGTAAGGTAAAGCATGAACCAGTTTGAGAGGGAAGAAGAGTGGTAACGGGATACACAGTAGGCTGGGAATTGCAGCTGTGGGAACCTCTGGACAATGTGCTGCTTGTGAGCAGGCTGAGCTCGCTGTCTTTTTTTTTTTTTTTCTTGTTGCAGCTCAAAGTGAAATCTTTTTTCCTTCCTCTCTGGCTCATGGTAATCAGTAAGGAAGACAGAAGTGTTAGAAGACAGAAGTGTTAGACTGCTTATATATTGCAGGCTGCGGCAGTAGTAATTCACCTGGCTTCTGCAGTTAGTAATAATACAACTGCTTAAATTTTACTTGACAGATAAGAACAGAAAAGACAGTCTTGTGAAAGTAGTAGATGATTTCTTAGATCCTCTGTTCAGCTGCCTGTAAGGTCTTAGAAGAGCATTTCCTGCCTTCTTTTTTGTGTTCCTAGCTTGTAAAATGCCATGGATGCCAGAGTAGCTGGGTCAGTGGGTTAAAAAGCTGTGGAGTGGGATGATAATTGCGGTGTGTAGTGGATTGTTTTTGTTTTTGAGGGTTTTTTTGGGTGGGCCACAGCCACTGAAGTGTCCACATTCAGAGCAGTCACCCAGAAAGGCTGAACAGAGGGAACACGTGGCTTCTCAGCTGTGCTTGGGCAGGCTGCCCCTACAGGACAGGATAGCTTTTCTTTTCAGTTTCTGTATGTGTCTGCATGTTGCAATAGCAGGACTTCTATGGTTAAACGTAATGATCACAGAAAGCTGGAGTTGTCATCTTGCAGCTGTTTCTGCCTTTTGGATTGTTGCATTCCCTCGTAGGCCTTAAGCCCTCTTGTTTGCAAGTACCAATTGGTCTTCTGCCCACAGCTACAGAGTGTGTGGCTTGTCTCAGCGTTAAGATTTCCTTGAGAATTCGGTCAACTCATAAACCTTTCTCTGTTTGTGGTGTCAGGAAGTAGATGGGTCTTGGTGCAGAAAGACCTTTGAGAAGAGATGTGCATGGGAGTTCTCCTTCAGACAATTGAAAACTTCTGATGCAGATTTTACTTCATCCTCCTTGCTCAAAGTTCTTCCTGTTCTTTTCTTAAGACTGCGCTTGGGTCCCTGTCCTAATCAGAAGCTCCCAGAAATGGTTTCTAGGATGAAGACCTCCCCGTGCTTATCTGAAGGATATTTAAAGGCCTGAGGCTGGGATGTATTGCAAGAGAACAGGCTTATCTATAGTTATCAGCTCTTCATGTAGCTGCTGTGGGGTCTGTGAACCCAAAGCCACACAAATAGGTGTATTTCCTGCCCCTTCCCCCTTCATCCCTTCCTTGTGTCAAACCTTCGCAATTAAATGACAGTGTCAGCAAAGAAATTGCTGCTGCTTAATGAGTTTCAATAGGTTTGCTGATTGAAACCTGACTCCTTGCAATGACAGATTAATAACTCCTGCTGAAGCTTTACAGCACATTTCAGAGGGAGAATAATTAGTATCTGGGCTCTCTGCTTTTAAACTGGGAAGTTTCATTTCTTGCTAGTGCCTGAGCCAGGTGACACTATCAAAGCTTTTTGTGACAAGCAGCTTGGTGCTACTCTGTTTTGGACTCTGAGGAGCTTGTGGCCTCCTGTTGGAGATATGCCAAGTGTTTCTAGGATGCACGTGCAAATGGAGAGGAAAGCAGTAACAAAACATGATGATTAAATGATGAGTTTTCTGTTATATACCATAGATGTGCTGCTCCTCAGGGGTGCCTGCCAGTGTGGTCACCAGTGGGCCTGGGGGAAAGAATCTAGGTGTTTGTGGTTTTCCCTTGTCTGGCCTGTAAGTCTGTGGGGAAATAAATGCTTTGGCTTTGTGCCTGCTGCGCAGGGTACTGAGACCAGTTGCACTTGGCGCCATATTAGGAAGCCACTTCTGTATGAGGCAAGGAAAGGGAGCACAGCGGAGCAGAGACTGGTGTCTCTCTGGTTCCCCGTTGCTGCTTGTGCCTCTACGAATGCGTGTGGTATTAGTGTGTTCATGGCTTTCACTGCTTTGGGTTTTAGAGCCAAGGAGGAATACTCAACTTTTTTTTTTTTTGAAAGTGTAAAGGATCTTTTCAAAATGTTAAATACTTTATAAATAACAGCATGTGTTTTGTTATGTCTGTGTTGCATGGAACAGTAGTTTTGTGGTGAATGACATTGAAAATGTGAGTTGAGGTTAGTTCTGGACTCTGGCCTCCTTTAATCTCTGACAAACACCTGTGCCTTTTGTAACTGCAGTACCTTGTTTCTAAGTTGAGAGTGTCCCTTTAAATTGTCTTCTGTGGCTTGTTCAAGCTCTTCCAGGGAGTCACTGCTACAGCTGGGAATTGGCTCAGGAGGCTTGACTCAGAGTCCTGGGCCTGGACCAGCAGCCACATGTCCTTACTGTAGGACAGCAGTTTTCTTCCAGGCCTGAGCCTTCAGTTTAGGCTGTTCAATATTTGGTGTGGGGCTGTGGTTCATTGTGGGTTTTGGGATTTGGTGCTTTTAATGAATGGTGAGGTGCTCTGACACCCCCCTCCTCCTCCACTCCCCTTTCTATGGATTTTCAGAGAGCTATTTTTCTTACTCATTGTCATTCTGTCACATCTTTATGATAGTGTTTCTGTGGTTGCCATCTGATTTGGGACAAACTTATTTTTCTGGCGTTATAACTCCTTTGCAAATGTGAAGCTATATGTGAAAATGAACAGGCCTTCAGAAATTAACTGTTGCGATTCTAAAGCAATCTTCTGCTTAATTAAAAGAATTGAGATTTAATCTCTTTCATTTTTAATTACTTTGACTTAATCCTTTGCTTTAACCCCATCATCAGTAAGAACGTACATTACAAAATATAGCATATCTGCCTGCCTGTGTAGTTCACAATCTATTTTTGACCAACTATAGATGAGTATGTAGATCACACATACATGACACAGACTCAAAAATAATTACTTCCCATAGGAAAAAATTAGAGCTGCAGTTAGTCAGAAGGCTTTTTTGACCATCACAGCAACTCTTGTCACTGGGTTTACTGGAACGCAAGGCTTGTGAGGAGGCGAGGGTGTGCGTGGTGCTCATGTGTTCAGTGGCACAGACCCAGCAAGTTATTTTGATGTTTGGTTCTGTACAGTCTCCCAGTAACGTTTTTGAGTAATCTGTTTATTTAAATTATTTAAATTCAAAACACTTCTTAGTTTGACTTGTTAAAAAAGGTAATAAAATACTTATTATAAAGATGCCCTTGATAGTGTGCTGCTACATATGCCTACAAGGAAGAATTACCAACTTGCTTATTCTCTTTTAACTTCTTTATCTAAAATAGCCCTTAGGCAATGACAGAGCATGACCTTGACCTTCTTATCGAGCATTTCAGGTTTTGGATATCCCCAAAACTTCCTTCAGACACCACCCATCTCTGTTCCCTGTCAAAAAATACCCGACTTGGTTTAGTTGTTGTTTCCTACTGCAGTGTGATGAGGACTTGTCTTTGGCAGTTTGTTCAGCAGCATGAACACAAAGATGAGGATTAATTTAAAAGTGAGCTTCTCGCTTTTCAAGTCTTTCATCTTCTGCGGTGATGTGCCAAGATGACGGTGAATGCTGTGCTGGCAGCATTGCACCATGAGAGGAGCTAATAGGTCAGCAGTGCTGAAGGTGGGACCCTAATGCAGGTCTGGAGCTCTGCAGTCACTTGCTTAACGCTTCTCCAAGGGGTCATACAGTAGTGTTACTCCGCACTCCTGTGCGGGGTAGCAAGGTGAATGTCAAACAAATGGTTTAGAGAGTGGGTTGCTGCTGGTTCTAGAGGTGGTATGCAACATTTGAGCTGAATTACCTAGTTTTATTTTTATTTGCAACTTTACTCTTTCAGTTCTGGATCTGAAACAATGCTTAAATTAGTAGAAAGCATTGGAATTTCCTCATAAATGACTGTCAAACTTGAAGGTGTGGACTGTGAGGTTCAAAGGTTGTCCCTGCGTTCGGTAGAAATGCTTTCTCTGTTGGTGTTTTGAGCTATTTGTAATAAAACTTTTCAGCTGTGGTATCTTGGACACAAATATACTATAGTAAAAGAAGCTGTGTGATTATAAATATTATATGTAAACATTATTGTTACTCTTTTGCCTCAAAAGCCTTTACAGGGCTTGCTTTCAACATTTACAGAGCTTTCTTTCAATGTTCTTCCTAGGTCTTCATCTTTATTTCTTTCAAGCTGGTAAAAAGTTTCTTTTGGGAGAATGGCAGGAAAAAAAATCTGGACTTTTAAACATAAGAAATCTTTTTTAATATATTCATCATTGAGTTTTCCAAAAGCAAAAAGCATTTTACTTGCCATCACCTTGCATCACAAGGAAGCTGGTGTCCAAGTACCCAAAATACACTGGTTTGGGTCTCATATATATCAGTCTCACTGCTTCCATGCTGTCCAGCTTGACAAACTAGGCAATGTTTTAATGTAGTGTCGCTTTCAGATTATACTACTTCTACATTACTTTCTTCCTCTTTCTTCCTTGTTTTCTTTTCCTTTTAAAGACAACTAGGAATGCTTTTTCTGCTCTATCACAGTTGTCTGCTTTTCTGTTGTGGAGTTGCATTAACAATAGGTGACTGTGTCCTGGTCACTGTGTCTGCCTGTGCTCCAAAGGCTGAGTTCTGGGGCAGATTGAGGAAGTAAAGCATCCCCTTCCTGTCCTGCTAAGTCACTTTGGCTTTTATAATCAGGCCTTATATTGCCACTTCTTCTTGTTGGACTTTCAGTCAGCAGTATGGTTTGTCACTTAAACAAAAAAGCCCCAAATATCTCCAAAGCAACAGAAATCCCCAAGACTGACCCAGGAAGCAACAAACATACTTCTAAAGAAACTTTTTCAGCACAAAGAATCTGTCTGAGGGGTCTAAATGTTGATGGGGAAGAGTGTGAATTGCAGAACAATCATGGCTGAAAAGGGTCTCTGGAGGCAGTAGGCAGTCTTGTCCAGCCCTCTGCTTGTAGCAGGCCCCTGTAGCTCAGGTGGCTCAGGGGCATGGTCACATGAGTTTTGGATATACCTAAGTTAGAGATTATCCAGCCTTTGTGGACAGCCTGTGCTGGTGTGTAGCCATCTCACCATTTCAAAAAACTCCAAACCTTACCTAACTTCTCTGTGCATTGCAACAGGTTTTTACCTTTAGTCTTGATCACCATGTGCTTTTCAGAAGAGTCTGTCTCTCTCTTCTCCATCTTCCCAGTAGATAGCTGTGAACAGCAATAAGATCTCCACTGGGTTTCCTGTGGGCTGAAACATGGTTAATGCAAACTGCATGGCTTAGGAAGGAACCCTCAGTATTTGGTGCCTTAATGCAAATTAAAAACTGTATCTACTAGGATTTAGTTCGCTATCACACCAGTCTACTGATTCACAGTTTGAACTCACTGATGGAACGGTGTGTTGTGAACACCTCAGGTTCCTGAGAACTCCTGTTTGCTGAAGCTCCCCAAAATCTCAGGCTGGTTCTTCAGCAGAGGATTAGGCTGGAAACCACAGAGCTCAGCTCTGACCAGGAACAGGCACTCACAGTTGCATGTGCCTAATCCAAGTTTGTATTTTCATTGCAGTGACTACTTTCCTCAAACATAATCAAACTAAGCATGCCATTCTAAATGGTGTCTTGTGCAGATTGGTGCTGACTATGTCTGAAGCCTAATGTCTTTGGTTTTTTTTGTTTTTTTTTTAACATCAGCAGTGATTTACTTTAAAGGGGGGAAAAATATTCCCAGGCTTTTAATGCTTCATTTCCAGTAACATGTTCTTTGTGTACTAGTTGTGCATTGTACAGGCAAGATGCTGGCATAAATGCTTTCTCTGTTAAAAGTGAGAATGCAAGTCATGCATGCAGGGCATAAGTATTAATTTTTGAGACTTTTTTTTTTCCTTCCTGATAGTCTTTGAGCAGTGATGCAAACATGTCCTTGCAACAGTTACCACAAATCAAAGCTGAAAGTGAGGCTCTTTTTAAATTTTGAAATATTTCTAGCTTTTTCTATTTTCTTTTTCTAGTTATGCAGTGAAAGAAAGAGCTGGACTAGTGACTCTAGATGTTTATTTTTTGAAGAGATAAAATGTTCTTAAGCAGTCAGATAAATATTTGCTCTTTCAATCTCGGTTCTTCATAAGCTTTTTACCAGTGAGACCTTATGGTACAGAAGTAACATGGAATTTGTGTACTGATTCTTCTGTATCTGTTCCTAACCTTAAGTATCCATCCCTGCCCTTGTTTCCAAATAAGGAACAGAGCTATCATGAATTCATGCTTGTGTTGACAGCCTAGAAGTAAGTCTAGAGTATCCCTCTAGGTTTGTCCTTTGAGCAATTGCAGGTGTCTCCTCTTCTGGTTTTGTTCTGCAGCTGCAACTGTGATGTTCTGGAAATGGTTAGGATCAAGTACCCAGAGAGAATTTACAGAGGATGCCCTGGCCTTCAATAAACACCTTATGGCAGGCAGCTTAGAAAGGGCATCCTTCCTGAAGCTGTAAATCAGGCTGTTAGGTCTCCTGAAAAGCACTTGGTTTTTTATGTTTTCTTGGGGGCTAGCTAGCTATAAAAGCTTTGTTAATATTGCTGTATCAGGTGAGGTGGGATATCATCTAACAAGCACAGTAACTCTGTAGTGTGTAACAGACTTGAGAAAACTGAAAATACTTCCACACAGTATTCCACGAAGACTTTAATTTTTATTTTTTTAAAGCATTAATGACTTCAGGATTTCTGTAGCTCACATCTCTGATAAATGTGTCCAGCTGACACGTTTCACTTAAAGTTTCAAAGCCTGTCACTTCATGACTGTGTGATGAATATAGCAGCATGCCTGATATCTTTGTAAGCTTGGGGAGCTTAGCCTCTCAACTCACTGTTGGAATTACCAAGCAGGTGCCTAATATCTTTTGCTAATGAAGCTGTTCATAGTATTTGTGTCACTTCCTTGGCCCCTTATATTGTCACACCTACTTCCTTGCATGACAGAGACCCATGTAGCTTTAGCGGGTCAACTGCATCTTGCCCTGACCAGCTGCTGCTGCTTCTGCTGGCCTCCTGCCTCCACACCAGCCACCCTGGTCCCAGCCACATCCTGCTGCAGGACAGCAGCCTGGCCACAGGGATCAGAAGGTCCTAAACACTGTGGTACTCTGTGCAAAGGCCATCGAGTTTGGTATTTTGTTGGTAGTTAAGGTAGGAAAACAGCATGTTTCCCTGTAGCTGTGTTAGCTGGTCTGCGGGACACTGATGGTTGAAGGATGTTTCACTTCAAGCACTGGATATCAATTATAGATGAAATTAGCATATCTTCAAAACTTGTTTTAAAAGCACTGGTATATTTTATTGTGGGTGGAAATAGTACGAGTGGATTACATCCAGTTGTATAATGCGATCACATCCCACTCTCCAGTGTGTCTCGCTAATGCAATAGTGACAGGGGTTTCTTATCTGCTTCTGCAAGGAAATCACTGAAGGATGGTCTGTGAGCCGAAGAAGCTATTGTGTCTATTGGTATCCCCCTCTCTATTCGCGGCTTAGTAGCAGCATGGATTTGGCTTTGTGCCACCGCTGTGTGTAAGCTCATTGGTACAGCTTTCATTCTGACTTCTGATTTACTACAGGGTTTCTGGCTGGTGCTGGTTAGATCACTTTTGAACTCTGATAGTCTTCCTGATGTATTCTGTGAGCCTCTTCGGTCTGCCATGGTGTGAGGGGGGTGAGAGCAGCAGAAAGTTTTGTCTGCTAGTCTGGTGGGATTGGAAACAATGTCTCTAGCCATAACTGGTACTGCAAGTGGCTTGGAGGGGACTGGCCTGAACCCCTCACAGCCGCATAGCTGTGAAATGCTCTAGGGTCATTAGGAGCATGCTCAGAACGTCTTCAGTGCTGGAATCACCAGTGTTTGAAATTCCAGTAAGTACCTTTATCGTGCTGAGGGGGGTCCTTCCCCTGTGTTTTTGAGTATGCAACTTCCCTTTTCTAAATAAAATACACTTTAATCTTCCAGATACTTGTTGCCTCTCTGTTCTCTTGATCATAGAGAAAGAGGGTGGAGGTGAGCTGCCCGGTAGTGCTACTTGGATTAACACTGTTTTTTCACTCTGATCTCGAAGAGAATGAGGTGTGTTCTTTTAGTTGGCTTTTTGGGGTGCAGATTGGTTACTCTTGAGGCTATACCATAAAGATAAGTCTTTTGGGGATGGTTTGTTTGTTTGGTTTTTTGTGGTATGTGGTACTGGTTTTTTTTTTTTCCTTTATAACTCATTTATTCTGAGGCTATTACCTGTCAACTTTGTTTACCATCTGGGGAAACAGATCTGTGGATGCAGAGTGAGGGTAACAGGGAGCAAAACCAGCACTGACTACTGACTTGTCGACAAAAGGGTCAAGCGTCCATCTTCATCTTGCAGTTGTCTGTAAGAAGGATTAACATGCAGATCATCCTAAGGCAACAGGGAGACTTTAGCATGTGAGTCCTTCCGTTAAGTTACAAATTAATGTTTGTCATTGCATTTGCTTCCCTTACAGTGTTTCTGGCTGGATTTTATCAAGGCTGGCTGAATAATTCTTCTTATGCTCCCAGATCTCTCAGCTCTCTTATGATTCCTCATTTTTACCTTCACTTTTTTTTCCACATTTCACAAAACCAAAAATACTGTTTCATTACCTAGAATTACTGGGCAAATTGTAGGTGTAAAACATTATGGCAAACATTACTGTTTCAGCTCCCTGATGTCATGTGTTTTCAGCAGTCGTTGATTGGCAGCCAAGGGTGTTATCTACCTGTCTTTAGGCAGGTGAAATGTATGTAATGTGTCCTAGTGCAAGCCCTGAATTGCACGAGAGGCTAAATGTGTTAGAGGTGTGAATAAGGTGAGGAAGAAAAAAAGCATGAAACAGCATTTAGTCGCTTCAGGTGGGTTTTATAAATTTACTGGGTTTTATATGCTTCAGGGCTTCTCTTCCTCTGCAGGAAACTGATAGTAATGATCCTACACTTGTAGTCTCACACATTATACCTTGGATGTTGTCTGAAACTAGAAAGTGAAGAACAGGAATAGTGAATATCAGCCTCATGGATTTTTAATTCTCTTCAGGACTCATAGTTGGGGTGATCTTGAGATACGGGACTCCCTCTACCAGTGGCCACGACAAGCCGTTCAGCTGCTCGCAGGAGGACAGACCGTTTACAACTCTGCTGGTCAACGTCAGTGGGAAGTTCTTTGAATATACGCTCAAAGGGGAAATAAGCCCTGGGAAGATCCACAATGTGGAGCAAAATGACATGTTGCGAAAGGTGAGGGCAGGCCATCTCCTGTGCTTGGTTTGCTGATTCTGCTTTGCACTGTGCTTCCCTCCCTCCTCCATCCCATTTGAATGCTAGGTAGTGTCAAGTGTCTGTACTCCCCACAGCAAGAGTATTTCCATGCTTAATTCAAAAGCACCTTCTGTGTAATACTGCTGCCAGAAAAGCTGTGGTCTGTTTGTGTTTATTCAGTGCTTGCCCTCGGCTGCTGTTTGAAGACTTAATGTATATTGTTTCCAATATCTGTAGAATTCACAAAGACTAAAAAAAAAGCCTGGCACTGCCTTGTATAATACAGCTTAAGGAAAACTAACTTTTCTTAGTGAAAAGCGATTGTTTCTGAGGTGCTGTTTGTTGTGTTGGTTTTTTTGGTGTTTTTTTTTTCCCCTAAGGTTTTTACTCGTTTATTGTCAGATAACAGTTGCTTCTTATATCCCTATAATCCACCAAATGAGACTGTCTGATATTGGAAATTAAATTCATCTATTAACTGTAACTCAAGTTGGCTGTTCCTGTTCTATTTGGTATCAGGAGTTAACCACCTCTTTCCATTTATCAAAGCTAGATTTTGAAGTATAAGATTGAGACTTTTAAGGTTTGTAACCTAGAAGTACTACTTCTTGAGGATAATGAGGAGAGTTGAGGTGGTTGTTTATATGTACCTGCCTGCTATAGCTACCTAAAGTTAGCTGAAATCAATCCTATTTTGGGATAGCACACTTGTGGTTGTCTTCTAACCTGTGCTTAGATGGGGGTGAGGAGACCCTAACTGGTCTCACATGTGCACATCATCTGTCTGGGTTTTAAATGGGTTTTGTTCCTTACTCTAGTGTAGTCTTTCATGGATATCTTGAACTCCCACTGAAATATGTGGAAGGGGTGGATGATTCCAGTTCCTGAAAACCAGTCTCATATCTGACCTGATTGGCTTACAATAACTCTGCAGGAGCTAGACTCATAAAAATAATAATAATAAAAACAAGTGTGAATAGTATCTCGGCTGCAAATACATTAATATAATTTGCCACAGTAAGAGATACCTTGTTTCTATTAGTTAGTTTTTTCAGGTTTTGGGTTTTTTTTCAATTTAAAACGGGTTTAGGAATGCTGCAAGACCATCATAGGTGATGGATCCAGTCTATCTTCTAGATGCTGTTTGCCATAAAGAGCTGCTGGTTTTTACTGCTGCATATGTATAGACCTGGCCTGTGTTTTGGAGGATCAACTTAACCAGTTGTTTGCTATTTCAAGATAAAAATAGTAGTTGGCAGAAAGAAAACAGGAGCAAGGACCTAAAAGTTTGCGTATGTCTGTTTTTAATTGAAGTCTCATTTTTTTATTTTTTAGGTAACATTTGACCCAGAAGTTTTTTTCAACATTCTGTTGCCTCCTATAATTTTTCATGCTGGTTATAGTTTGAAGAAAGTAAGTATAATAATTTTCTGAGGAGAATAACCTTTTTTTTAAAACAAACAAACAAACAAAAAAAAACCTGCTGATTTGTTCAGGAGTTTCTGTCTCTATTTCAAGCATTTTTTTATGCCAGTAAGAAAAATCTAATTTCCGCCATAGATGGTTAGATTATATCAAGAGAAAATACATGTACTTTTTACTATATAAACACATTAAACCTTTTAATCTTGCGGACTGGTTTTCCTTTGAACATTGACAGATGTTAAAGCCAACTTCATTTAATCAAATTATGTCCTCCTATTGTTTGGTCCTTCTCAGATACCCAAAATGCAGTAAATTATGCTGAGAAGTGGACCCAAACCTAAGTGCTGGTGGGTATGTGCCAGACATTGAATGATAGGAGGGCCAGAGTCTGCTCTGACTTGAAGTTACTGTGAACTGGTGCTGGCTTTTAGTTTTGTAACTAGTTCTTGCAACTCTTATGAAAATATCTCTGTGGAAAGCTTCCTGACGATAAGCTCCATTTAGGATTTAATACATAGTTTGGATTTGATTTATCCAATGCACTGGACAGAATTTACATAGGAGTAATGGAGGGGTGTTTCTGTGTACAACTGTAAATGTAGCAATGTGATGTATGTTTTTGGACAGATTATATAACCTGTCTTATACAAGTATATTAACCTCTTTTTCCTGTGCAGAGACACTTTTTTAGGAACTTGGGGTCCATTTTGGCTTATGCCTTTTTAGGAACAGCAGTCTCTTGTTTTATTATTGGGTAAGTGAACTCTAGGATATCATTTCCTTTCTATGCTAAAGTCAAAGATGATAAAGTGTGTGTTGAGCCTTTCAGATTACCTCAGTTTTGGTTGGTTTTGGTTTCTTTGTTTGAGGATTCTGTGTATCCTTCAGACAAAATGAAAATGTAACTTTTGCTGAGACTTATCTCAGTACTAAACAATTCTGTCCCTTGAAATGGTACCCTCAAGTCTGAATCACTTGACAAGCCTGCAGTGCTAAAGGGTGGCATTGATTTTTTTTGATGCAATCTTATGGTCCAAACCTTGTTTGGTGCTTACTGGAACTACTTAACTTCAGTTGTGGACAGCACTTGTAACAAAATTTTAGTAATCACACCTTGATGTCCCTTTCAGTGCCCACAGGCATGTGTGTGCTCTCCCTTTCTCTTTCTGCATATGTGTATATATATAACTTGTGTGTGTGTGTATATTTGCATTCAGTTTTAGGTAGCTAGTCATGTTGGTGTAGTTACATAAAATCTCTTATGGTGCTGATATTACTGTACCTGGTGCATGGATATTCAGAAATACATAAATCCTGAGTTGTGTAGGGAGCCCTTGGTTTGTGTATCAGAGAAATACTTTGCAGGCTATTCAGAGCTTTTGGTCAATGTCCCATGTTGGGAGAATACTGAGGGGAATTTTGACCAGGATGGAAAAAAGAAACAATCTGTAGATTCTGTGTACTAGTATGAATGGATTTCATGCTTTGCTTACAATTTTAAATGATATGTTCTGGATCAGATATAACTTCACTCAGTCCATAGTGAAAAGAGAAATTAATGTTGGGAGGTTACACTGTGGCAGTGTCCCATGCAGCTGTAGCATAACCAAGTCTGCCTGAAATATTGTTGCTTGTGCTTTTCCTTTGCCTGCCTGAAATGCACCAACTTGTTTGACTTGAACTGTTTTATCCTCTTTCTCTTCAGGAATCTCATGTATGGGGTTGTGAAACTAATGAAGCTGGTGGGTCAGCTCTCTGATAAATTTTATTATACAGACTGCCTCCTCTTTGGAGCAATAATATCTGCCACTGATCCAGGTAGCTTGCTGAACATTTTTTTTTAATAACCTTCTAAAATAACCCTATTGCCAGGATTGTTGGCTGCATAGAGCATGAAGATATTAACAGCACTCTGTTTTCAGTGACGTTACACTAGTATCTCTGATCTTCTCTGAAATGCATGTAGATTCTGAGTGTTGTGAGAGCTGTTCGCGCTCGGTTCGCTGCTGGACCGGTATGATATGGTATGCTCGGGGAAAAATGTCACTATCCTCTTCAAATATTTTTTCCCCAGTAGGTTTTTTTGTGTAATGTACATAAAGCTTAGGACTGCCTATAAATTTAATTGTTATGCTGTCTGGGTAGCTGGACCTCCTTCTTTAGCCATGTTGCTTGGGGCATTAGGTAACTTAAGGGCAATACTCAAGACTTTTAGGATCTTAAAGTGTGGGGGATTTTTTTCCTCCTTCAAATGAAGTTCATGTTTTGCAAATTTAAGCAGCCCAATGCTCTTCTGGCAAAGTAATTTGAGCCTATGATTCTCTGATCCTCCAAAGTCCTGCAGGCTCACAGAGGTGTCTGTGTTTGCCAGGTCAGTGTGGAGAGCTGGTGTGTATCAGGTGCCAGGGAGGGAGTGATGAAGTGTGAAGCTTGATATTTAAAATAGCTTATTTGAGGTGCTCGGTTGTGATTTGTGCACAGAAAGGGAAGTAGCTCCTGTGCTTGAGCTGAGCTCTGGACAGCTGGCTGTTGCACGCAATTTATGCAAAAGGTCACGTGTAATTTTCGAAGCTATATGGGAATATCTTCAAGATCGTGGTCTTTAATCTCAGACTGCAGTTTCTTGAAAGGATGGTTATAAATATTTAGCAGTCTTGCCCTTTTCAAATCCTGTGAAAATGCACGCTCCAGTGGCATAGCGTATGCTTTGAGGAATGCTTAGTGCCATTTTACAATGGCTGAAATTATAAAGATGTGTCAACAACCCATAGAGCCTTGAAAAGTAGCAAGAGCAGCACAAGGTTTTGTTGACTTTCTTACATGGAATGTGTTCTGCAGAAAACACCACAGCTGTGGTAGGAGTGTTTTGTCTGCCCAGTGCCCCTCCACTGTGGGGGCTCTCCTACAAACACTGTGCGGGTTGGTGGGAGCACAACAGAGCCACCTCCTAACAGAGCTTCTTTAAAACCCGTGGTGGAATTGCTTACCCATAAACATGACTGGTCTGTTTCTCAGTTTCATTTTGATCCTGTTCTTCATTTACTGGGTTTTGTCACTTTAGACAAACTGGAAAGTCTGCTCTTGTCAGGTCACGTAGCCCTGAAGTCAGACAGTGTGTGTTTTCTCTCTTCTTTCTGCAGTTACCGTGCTAGCAATATTTAATGAGCTGCATGCTGATGTCGATCTCTATGCCCTTCTGTTTGGGGAGAGCGTGTTGAATGATGCTGTTGCCATTGTATTATCTTCGTAAGTAACTACCTGAATTTCTGCTTGGATATGACTTCATTGCATTTGGTATTTGTCTAAAATAAATGCTTTTTCAGAGAGATGTTATTTTGAAGTGAAATGGATTATCTTGAATGGAATTAATAATGCAGAAACTTGCTAAGCTCCCTTTTGTGTATGTATACTAGAAAGGCAAAATTGCCTTCAGTATGGGATTGTTTCTGCTGCTGTTTGAGTGTTATGCAATTTTCTTATGCCACTTCTAACTTCTCATTGTATAACTCTTTTTCTAGATCTATAGTTGCCTACCAGCCAACAGGTGAAAATACCCATGCTTTTGATGCAGCAGCGTTTTTCAAGTCAGTTGGTGTTTTTCTGGGAATATTCAGTGGTTCTTTCATGATGGGAGCAGTGACAGGCGTCGTGACAGCTCTGATATCCTTTTTCACGTTTAGTTCTTCTAGACTAGGTGCCACACTCAGGTATTAACAGGGCTCTCGTGCTTCCAGATGTAGCAAAATTGCCTTTACCTTGTTTAATCTGAGTGCAAAGATGCTATGAGTATTCCTTTGCCTATAGTAGGTACCCACAGAAATCGCCTCTTCCCAGTATAACTGGCCACACTAGCCAGGGGAGGCTCCAAATGGACATGGTTTAATGTTCAGGGTTGGGTTTTTTTGTGTTTTGTGGGGGTTTTTTTGTGTGTTCTGTTTTAGGAAATGAAAAAAAAAAGAAAAATAAGCTGTTAGGCTTGAAAGCTGTCTCATGTGATAACTGGTGTTTGTTTCTGTCTTCAGCAAAACCCTTAATAGCTTTTTCTGACCCCATGGGGCTCTTTCTGAGAGTCCTGCATTTAACCTTTACGATGGAAATCTGATGTCATCTGTTTTGGATAAGACCGTATCTCTGCCAGAGTTAACATCATAACATGATGTGCTTTGCATGACCTATCCTCCTGTCTTGAAGGTTACTGCTGCTATTTGGTTAGAGTTCAGAGGAGCTCAGCAGTCATCTGGGTGGGTTTTGCTTTAGGCCCAGGCAGGGGACTGTAACCCTGACCTGCTCCAGAAATTGTGATGCTTCCTCAGGAAAAAAAAAAAAAATTTAGTATATTTGTACATGTCCCAGGTGGCTTTGGTCTGCCCAGACTTCTGAAAACTGTCCATAAAACGGTAAAATGTGATATTTTATCACTCTTCATACTAAGGAATAATCATAGAATCATAGAATTGTTAAGGTTGGAAGAGACCCCTAAGATCATCCAGTCCAACCATTAACCTACTGCCACCAAGTCTACTGCTAGACCATGTCCTCAAGCACTGCATCTACCCATGTTTTAAACACCTCCAGGGATGAAGCTATATCTTGTTATACACACACTGTGTGGATTTGCCTAATACATGTCTGTGTAATGGAAAGCCTTCAGAAATAAGGGGAAAGATATACTGTTGGACCTTACTGTTCAGTCTTCCAGTTCCACTCTTGCTCAGTCAGCGTGTCCCAAGGCCACGATTTTTCATCTGGCTCTTAGGCTACCAGCCATCCATAGCTCTGGCTGATCAAATGCTGCTGCTGCTGTGGTTTTTGGCTTGCTGCTTGGCTACTAATCGTAGCTGAAATGTAGTCTAATCCATTTTGTAAAATCAGGCTCTTAGAGCAGCAATTGGTTCTTGCTGCTTCTAATGTTTGTGCTCAGGAGGGTGCTATGAGGCTGGGAGGGGGCAGGCTGTTTCAGAAGACTGTTTGGGGGGGATTGTTGAAGTTCTCTATTTAAACAACAAAACACTTAAATCATTGCTCAATTATACAGCTCTTGTCTACTTTCTTTTGGAATAATACTTCATGCCCCGCAATACTGCAAAAGCAAACTGTAAATTTGCCTTTTACTCATCACAGCTGACAAGAACCCATAACCTAAGTTATGAATTAACAGACATTCTTGTGGCTGTGAAGTACCTATATCTGTACCTCTGAGTGGTGCCTTGTGCTGTTCTTTGAAAACAGACAGAATACTTAGTTTCCAAATATGATGCAGATAACATAGGACTTGTTCTTGCTTTCAGCAAGCTGTCTGGACTTCACTATCTGTGGTTATTTTTATAACTGTTAAGGTCTTGTACTGCTTTGTATTTTCTTTCAACATTGCAGAATCTGCATGGTTGAAATGAAGTGGACATGTGCAAGTAATGAAGAAAGTTAAGAAAACAGAGATGATAATTTAATTTAAATTAACACATCCATTTGGCCAGTTGAATGAAATAACAAAGCCTTTTTCCTTATGTTTCTGTCACCTTCATCTTCCTTCAAAGTGATGAGCACAGGTTTTCATTTCAGATTTAATTATAACAGAACGGGGAATAAAGTATTTGGCTCACAATGCTGCCAGAAAAGACTGGAAATGAGGAATTGGTTCTGATAAGGGCTGTCTGCCTCTCCTGTGGGGTGACTGTGCCTGTCCAGTTTCCTCAGCATCCATGAATGCCTTTTGAGACAGTGGGATAAAATTGTGGTGGGATTATCTGACAGGTTCTAATTGTTGCTAGGGTGGATGCTGCTGCTTCAGAAGCATGATCTTAGAAAATATGTTTGGGGGGGGGAAATGACACACACAGAAAATCAGCTGAGTGTGACAGTACATCCTCAAAAGTTTTAGAGAGGTGTTTTATGTGGAGAAGTGGTTGTGTGAAGAATTAACAGATGTTTAAAAACTGCCAAGTTTTATATTTGGTGTAATGCCAACTGTCATGGAGAATATGTTGGTTTTGATGATGGTTTGGGCTTTGGTTCTGAGGGTAACCTGAAAAAGCGGGGCTGCAACTGAGATTGTGGTTGGAGTGTGGGTTTCTGAGACCTTGCCCCTCTCCAAGTTAGTAGAGAACACCAACAAGAAGTAGGTGTGTGTGGGGAGCGGCTTGCTGGCCTCAGGATTGCTTCTGCCAGGCTGCTCTGGTGTTATCACTTGTGGCTTGTGAACGTGGTGTTCTGTGATAAAGCCCACAGAAGACTGCTTCCACTGAGTCTTCTGGTCTGAGCACTGCTTGCAGGAAGCTGCACTGTGCTGTGAGCCCCAGACCTCCCAGAACGTGTGAATTTCCCTGTGAAAAGCGGTGCTGCTCCCTGCTTTTAGCATCCCCACACCACACTGGGTCTTGACTCCCCAAGCAGCAGTGCTGGCATTGGATTTCATTGTGTAGTGCTGCAGAGAGCCCAGGGTGCAGCAGAGCTGCACGTGAAGAAAGTGGTGGTTGATGATGCAGCCTTGATATGTCCACTGAGGTACCGATTGCCTTCATATGAGCAGGGGAGACTGCTGCCATCTTACTGTTTCAAGTGTTCTTGCAGTCCTCCTGCTTGGATTTCAGGGAGGATCGTGCTAGTTCACTATCTGCGTCTTGCAGTGAGCTGTTCGGTGTTTACCTGCTGCCAGAACAGTGGTGAAAGAAAACAATAAATTAATCCATAAGTATATGAGCAACTTTTTTTTGTAGTGTACAAGGAGTTGTATTTAAAAATACTGAACCTGTATGAACTGTTAAGTCGGTGTGTGTTTGACGTTACTCAAGTTTTGCTCTCATTCAGAAGGTCACCTTGGTGGCTTTTTTCCTATTGAAAGACTGAGCTGTGACAATTGAGTTGGCTTTTACTCTGAAACTCATCAATACAAGGAGAATAAATATATTTTGCCATAGGTAGGATTCTGTTTTGCCTCGGAAGTTCAGAAGTAGCCTCCACCTTTTCTGAAAAAGACTTGTCAACAAATCTGAGCAGAAAATTTGATCAGTCTACTTGATCTTAGGGTTGCTGTAGTCAAGAGCAGATCTGTGAACTAAATGCTTCTAAGTGTGTTTTGTGCTTTATTTAAAGATGAGGGAGGTGGGGAGTGGGTGCTGTATTTGAGGAGGGACACAAAAAAAAAAAAAAAGAACAAAACCAAACCCCAAACAACCGAAAAACCAAGACACAATCTAAACTGAACACCAGGTAAATATATCCCTTTCCTGCTGGCATTTTGCAGGGAAGTGTGGCATAGAGTAAGACATTCCTTCAAAGATGTGGAGACACAGCTATGCCATGAATTCGTAGCAAAAGCATCCGAAGCTCATGACAGTTGTAAGGGGGAAACTTGGTTCTGAAGTTTGCCTTGGTGTGATGGAATTTATGTTTTTCAGCACTGAAAGCGTTTTTTGTTCCCAGACTAGCATTGGTTGTTAGCACACAAACGTGGTTTTCATAAATACATGATACAGAGAAGCCAAAGGACCCCGTGGGCTTATTTTTTTGATCCCTTAACAAATGACTTAACGTGACGAAGTTTACCAAGTTGCACTGCTTCCCCCTGCTGGAAACGGCTCTCTTCTTCTTGATGTCCTGGAGCACTTTCTTGCTTGCAGAAGCTTGTGGATTTACTGGTGAGTCGTTTGGATTCAAGCATACGGAGGCAGAGGTCTTGTCTGTCTTAGCAGCACTTAATCATTGAAACCTTCTAGTGAGGAAGAGGATGTTGGTGCCGTAAGTTTTTCTGTGTTCCATACCATGCCGTCAGAGCCACAGCTCACTGTGTGGCTTTTAAAAGCAGTGGTGTGGCTCACCTGTCTGAATCTAACTCAGTTGAAAATAAGGTTAATGAAACCCCAAGGTTAAGGGTGCTGTATGGATTTAATGGAACTCGAGAAGGGTGAAATGTGCTGAGCTGACACAGTAAGCAGGCTGATTTTCACAGGTGACTGTGTTCACAGGTGTGGTGGCTGTCCTCTTCTGTGGAATTACCCAGGCTCATTACACGTACAATAACTTGTCGGTCGAATCAAGAAGTCGCACTAAGCAGGCAAGACTGTCTTTCACCTTTTGTACATTGCATTTCTGTAATGTTCTGTGCACATGTAATGTTGTTTTTGAAAAGCAGCTTTATTGCTTGGCCATTAACGTGTGACTCTTCTCTCCCTAGCTCTTTGAGGTGCTGCACTTCCTGGCAGAGAACTTCATATTTTCTTATATGGGTTTGGCACTGTTTACGTTCCAGAAACACATATTCAGCCCAGTTTTCATCATTGGAGCTTTTGTATCCTTTTTTTTTGCATTGTGTGAGACTTCTTTATGTGTCCCAAAACATGTAGTGCCTGTTGGCCTGTTGGCTTTACCAAATAGAGGATGGCAGCTGACCTGTTTTTTCCTCCGGTCTTGCAAGCACAAATCTTTGGTTGCCCCTTACATGAAATCCCTAAGGCCTCTGTGCCACGCAGTTGTTGGCTCTGCACCAGAGCAAGTGCTGGAAGTCATCTAATTTCAATAGATAGATAAAAGAATATGCTTTATTGCATGATGTTACTATTGACAGCCAGCAATGCTTTTCTTTTTCTTGCATTTGAACGTTGGGCCTTAGAAAGGATTTATTTTTCTCTTCACTTCCAACAGTTCTTTGATGAAACCAAACTTCCAAGTAAATAATGATGATTGTGGGTAGGTATCTCTGAGTAATACCCCAAAGGTAGATGTCAAATTTGGTGCCTCAGTGTCAGAATCCTAGTCCTTCCTGTGGTGGCTTATGATGTCAGATTTCTGCAGTCCTCAAAAGAACTACCATGAAAGTTGTCTGGAATAATTACACAAACTTATGATTTTGTACAAAATAATAATAAAAATCTTCTTTCCTTGGAGACATTATTTCCTGCAGTTAGTTGGCCTGCTGAACCATGACCACAGGATTGCTTTAGCTATGGTAACATCCCAGAGGTGTCTGGAGCTCTTACAGTTTTATTTCTTTTCTATTCTAGAATTTTTTCACTCTTTCAATGTTGTTATCTCACATGATCAGTGTTTGGTGAGCTGGTTATGTTGGTGTCTTACAGTATTTCAGCCCATCACTCTAGTTTGTCCCAAAGTCCTCCTTAGACAGTGGAGGGTGTATTCAGCTTTCTGCTCCTTTACTGGAGCCACTGGATGTTTTACACCACAGTAGCTGAGGGAAGGAGCTTACCACCTACCATTATGAATTCCCACAATACTCTTTTACTACTCTCTTTGAAGTTCATTCTGGTGCTGAAAATGGATTTTGGATTTATCATCTTAGTAACTGTGTTCCTAAGTGCTTGCCAGCCAGCAGGACATCTTGCCTCTGCAGGAGCCATAATGGAGCGGCCTCTTGCTGGTCTTATGTTAGTTTTCCTCCTGTACGTAGGACTGCATGTCTCTTGGTCCAAAACTCCTAATCAAGTGGTGGTGGTTTAAAGTGTGAATTTTTAAAGTAAAATCTTTGTTTGTACAACTGATAATTTAAATACTGTGTATAATTTCACAGTGCATTAAGAACTTGGTTATGTTAGTTACAGCTTGCATTCTGTGCAGTGAGTTCTGTGTGTATGTGGCTGGTGAAAGCCTGTTTTGCATAGCGGTACCACAACTGCTTGGTATCATCTCACTAAAACAGAAGCTTCATGTTGGCACAGGTACCCCAGAGCACATACCTCGGGACAGTGAAAGCCTTAACCCCCAGCTACGAACAGATTGCAATCTTTTTGGGCAGAGCTGCGCACATCTACCCTCTCTCCTTCTTGCTGAATCTGGGCAGAAGGCATAAGATCAGCTGGAACTTTCAGCATATGATGATGTTTTCAGGTAAAAGCAAAAATCTTTGATAAAGCAAAGAATCATTTAACTCCTTAACAAATTTTTTAACTCTTAAGCAACTTCCAGTACTACCTTCTGCTTTTATAATCCAGACCCTGAGTAAAAGACATATTGATTGTTGTAGTGTGTCACCCTGTATCTCCCAACCTTTGCAGAAATTGTGTCATGTCTGGAAGACCAACATCTTGAATTGCCAGCTCCTGGCAGCTCCTGGCAGCAAGCAGTGACCTCGTGTTGGGAATAGGACTCTTCCCGTCTGGAGGGGATGGGGGAGTTGGGATAGATATCTTTCAGAAGGCTAATTCTAGCCGAGATGATGCACACATGCAGAAACAGCTATCTGCTGAGAAAATCAAGGTGTATTGATGGGTGCCCTCTCTCTTAGGTGGAGAAAGCAAGGTATCTGACTTGAAACTCTCTTATGATTTGTGTCACACAGATAACTCTAAGTTTTCATCTAAAGCAAATCACAGACTGTGTGTCTAGGTGTTTGTGTCCTCAAGAAATGCCAGGGATACCTCTGAACACAACGGGGTGCAAAGAAGAGGGGAGCCAGGCTGTTTCCAGTGGTGCCCAGTGGCAGGACCAGAGGCAATAGGCACAACCTGAAATGCAAGAGGTTCCCTTTGAACATCAGGAAACACTTTTTTACTGTGTCCAACCACTGGCAAAGGTTTCCCAGAGAAGTTACAGTATCTCCATCCTTGGAGACACTTGGAAGCCATCTGAATGTGGTCTTGGGCAGCAGTTGGAACAGGTGACCTCTGTCCCTTCCAACCTTAACTGTCATGTGATTCCCTTACCAAAGAAGTTTGCAGGATGCCAAATGCCACGACTTGTCCTTGCTAGTGGAGCTTCATAATTGAGGGCAGGGGAGAGGGGCGGAATATAGTCTGCCTGTGAATGAGCTATTAACTGGAATGCTTTTTCCAGCTGGAATCAACTTCATATCAAGAACTTGCACTTCAGTTATGGAATTAACTAGAAGAACATGCATTTTCATTTAGATGCAGGAAGCTGCTTGAGTAGTTGTCCACAATGTGTTTGTTCCTGCATTTTTCCTGTTAGCTTCTGGAAATATCTACACCTTTTTCTTAACACTTGTGGTACAGAAAACTCTCAGGACAAATTATGTTCTAAATAATTCCAGGACATAATTTATCAGGGAAAATGAAGGAATTAAGTTTCTGGAGCCCAGTGCCTTCTGTCTGTCACTTTGTGCCTACGGGGCAGGGAGTGGTGTGGTGTATATATAGATAGTCACAGTTGCACTTCTGAAGCTCTGCTGTTTTGTTCTTTCTTGTAGGTCTCAGGGGAGCCATGGCATTTGCTCTGGCTATACGAGATACTGCTACCTACTCGCATCAGATGATGTTCTCAACAACTCTCCTCATTGTCTTTTTTACTGTGTGGATTGTTGGTGGTGGTACGACTCCTATGCTGTCATGGCTGAACATCAGGTCAGTATGCAACCGTATGCTGGGGAAACTTCACCGTGCTTATCTGTCAGAGTCCACCAGAAATCATTTGATACTTGCTAGAGATGATCTAAGGATATAGAACATTGTTTTATAGAGGAAGGTGCTACTGCTGCCTGGTAAAGAAAATGTGCAAGATGCTGCTGGGATTTAGCTTGAAGGTCTCTGATGCTCTGCACACAGGTATCTAGGTCCTTGTCAGCCCAGTGGGATATGAAATAAAGTTGCCCGATTGAGCAGCCTCTATATTGAAAAGAAGTAATTTGCCTTTCTAGCCCCATCATACATTTCTCTTACTATACTTGACATTTCCCTGTATTCTGGCTCCTGTTAATGGCCCTATTTTATTTTTCAAGTTAAAAAGAGTTTTTAGTGTGTGGTGCTAAACTGAATGCACTTTAAACACCTATCCAAGGAAACCTGATGTTACCTAAGCAACTGGGATAAATGGGATCTTGCTAGTCCTCTGGGTGTACTTCCTCCTGTTTTGAGACTTATGAACGTGATAAGTGGTGTGATTATACAGCTATTTGTAAATCTTGGCTGGTACCTGGTACTTCAGGGCTGAGAGTACATTGATGCTCAAGCTTAACGTCTTGGAAGCTAGTTCAGTAATGAGACTTCATGAGCCCGGCAAGTGAGCTTCCTCTGAAGGGAGAAAGGGCTAATGCCGTTTCCATTCCAGGCTCACCCTTCAGGTAGGCTGTATGTGCCAAAACCATTAATGTGGCCAACAAGGCAGAACCACTGGAAAGTCTATGCCAGTCCTAGAGGAGAGCTGTCAAAAGACAGTTGGCTAAACTGTAATTCTGAGTGTTAAACTGCAGGGTTTCTGAGATTTAGACTCAGAGTGCGTTAGTTTGGAAGGGACCTTTTAAAGGCCATCTAGTCCCCTCCTGCAGTAAGCAGGGACATCTTTAACCATATAAATTTGCTTAGAGCTTTATCAACCTGTCCAGGGATGAGGCCTCCACCACCACTCTGGGCAACCTGTTCCAATGTCTCACCACTGTCATAGTGAAGAAGTTCTTTCTCGTGTATAATCTAAATGTCCCTTTTCTAGTTTAAAACCATTGCCTCTCATCTTATTGCTACATGCTCATGTAAGCAGTCCCACTTCAGCTTTCCTATACGCATCCTTTAAGTACTGGCATGCTGCACAAAGGTCTCCCCAGAGCCTGCTCTTCTCCAGGCTGAACAAGTCCAATTTTCCCAGCCTGCCTTTGTAGGAGAGATGCTCCAGCCCTCTGATTGTTCTTGTGGCCCTGCTCTGGACCCACTCCAAGAGGTCCATGCCCTCATGCTGAGGGCTCCGGAACTGGACACTGGAGCAGAGCAGCAGGGAGAATTGCCTCTCTCAATCTGCTGGCCATACTTCTTTTGATACAGCCCAGGATGCGATTGGTGTTGTGGGCTGAGAGTGCACATTTACCCACACTTGCTAGTGAGCAGTAATTTTAAACTGTCACTTGTTGGTTATGGTTGATGGAAAATAAATGGTTAACTCCCTTGTGAAGGAAGGGAACTCTGCGTGGGAAGTGTTTTGGGGAAATGCATGTGACTGTCTACAGCTGCCTTGATAGACACTTCTCTGTTAATGACTGCACTTTTCCAGGCTCCATAAGATCAGATTTGTGCCAGGAGGTGGCAGCCGTCTCCAACTGATGGAGAATTAGAAACCATGCAGGTTAAGTAACCCAGTATCGAGCCCTTTTTGCTGGAAAGCAAGAAGTCCTGCCTGGCCTTACAGATTTAAGAAAAGGGGCAAATTAGTTTCCAGATGAATTTTAGAAATAGGCCACTTTTCTCTAGTAGGTAGGCAAGAAGAGGTGATGAAGATGAGGTGCTATCCCAGTGTCTCCCTCAGCAGCTGTGTTTAGTGCTGATGCAACATGGAGGCTGTTCAGTAGGAATTTCCCCCTGAGATGGCCTGGGAGCCCTGGCACCTTCCCATTAGTTTAGGTTGCAAGAGGCTGGAGATCAGTAGTGCTCCCCTAAAAGATTATTTAGCAGAAAAGAGGTTAAAAGTGGGCATAGAAAGCTAATGCCTTTTATGTGTTGGAATTGAATGTCAGATGTGTGGGCTCCCAAAGGGCCAGCTGTAATACAAAGTTCACAACTTCACAGCAATAGCGACAGAGATGCATGCTTTGTTCTCTACTTCTGGTGGTCCCTTCTTTCCTGTGATGCAAAACAGATTAAAAGTAGGTGAAGGATAGAGAGGCTAATGTGAAAGACAAGTTTTGGTAAAATAAAAAGCAGTACAAGGAGGAAAATAGGCAAAAATACTCTCTGACTCTCCTTGCTTTGTTCAGAATGTCTCAGTCAAGAGCAAGTATCTTCCCAGATTGGGGGTGTCACCAGTGTACCAGGGTCCACTGATCACACTTAACTATGGGTTAAGTGTGATCAGCAAAGACTGAACTTCAGTTTACTGCTTAACTGGTTGGGAAAGTGAGGTCATGATGGCAAAATCCAAGCAAAATATAATGGAATGTTTAGATGGTTTTGGTTTCTGCTACTTGTTGCTAGGCAAGTTAAAAATTAATGCCAGAAACTGGAGTTAAAGCCATGATATCATGTGTTTGAATTTCTTGGCGGTCTATCAGAGTTCTATCCAAGCATATGAGTGGTAAACAGTTACACTTCTCTGGCAGTATATTTGGATATTTAAAATACAGTCTCCTCCTTTGAGACTAAAACAAAGAAACAATTTCCTGCATGAGGTTTTAACAATTTCAGCAAACTTGAACCCTGTAAATCAAAACCACTGGCAAAGTTCCTCTTTTGAGAGAAGTAGCTGACTTACCATTTCACTTATCTGTCACAGGGAAAATGTGAACTCCTAGCATTTGTATTGCAACAAATGTTTTTTCCACTTCTCAGAGGTTATTGACCCAGTTCTTGTCATGTCAAGTGACACAATGTATAGATTAATGCCTTCCTTTCCTATATAATGTTTCAAATGAGGAAGCTTATGTTGATTATAATGAAGTATTTTCAGTTATACTTAGTAACCTTTTCCTAAACCTTAAAGGATTATATCAGCCAATTTTAAAGTTTTTAAGTATCTTTCTACCATAAAAGTTAGAGGCTGCACAGACAGTGTTGACTTAAGTACTTACTGCCTTATGTCTGACTTGCAAATATCTTTTTGAGAGGTTTCTGATTTAGTGACTTGTAATTTCTAACTTATTTTTTTAAATGAGCAAACTGAAAATTAAGTCTGGAAACACTAACTCCCACACAGCTGCTACATGAACTACCTCACTAGTTGGAATGGTGGTAAAACTGACAGCTTGGTGGCAGTCTTGGGCTGTACACTCTGTTGTCTTACTCAGGGTGGTCCAACAATAAAATGTGCATTTCTTAAATACCGTGTGTCTGTGTGCTGTGACAGCAGGAGGTGAGCACTGATGCTGGGATCCAGCCCTGTGTTATGTTCTGGACTAGAGTAGGGGATGTCTAATAGAATGTTGCATCCTTCTGTTTTGCAACCTGTTTCCATTATTCTACAACTCAGATCCCTCACTGCTGTCTGCCTGCTGCCCTTGAAGAGCAGAGGCTTGGACAGAGGCACAGTCCCTTATCTTCTGTTGTGGGCTTTTACCTTTCACCATATCTTTTCCTGCACTGTTTTCTCCAGTCATCTTTTCCAGTCTAGTTTCTCCTGTATTCCTCCTTCTTTCCCAATCTCTACTTTCTCATCATCAGTCTTGAATCTCTCTTCAGAGAGACAACTCTGGGACAACTTCCAAACCTCCAGTCTTACACCTTTGGGCTCTTTCCTTGGTAGGAAAGACATTGCCTTTTTTTTTTTTATGTCTGGAAGTAAGGTTGGGAAATGCTTCCATATCTCTGTTCTCATGCTCTGAAACATAGCAATTTACACCTAGAGAGACAAAGTGTGGGGAAGGCCTATACCCTGTAGGTCCTGGGTTGAACTCTTTCTCAAGAGCCATGTGGGTGATATGGGTTTAACTGCCAAGCTCTGTCAAACCTCAGCAGACAGTTTCAGGAGTTATCTTGATTAGATCAAAAAAAAGTTCCCAGAGGCACCCTAAACCTACCTGAAACAGCTTCTCCGAATTCCAGGGTTGGGGGTTTTAGGTTCATTTTGTTTTGTTTTGTTTTTGTAGTGGGTTTTATTATTTTGGGGGGGGGGGAGGGTTTAAACATGGTGGTGGGAATTATTTTCTTCCTCATCCATCTTCTGAGAAACAGCTGATTTCTACCGAAAGAGCTAAACCTTTCAAAGACGTTATGCTCGCAGACATCTGAGAGAACTTCAGTATACTAACTTGGCAAAGATAGAGCAGAGAGAAAGAAGTTATAGAAGGGAGGTTGTTGAGCAGTTTTTGATGGTTAGCTTTTGCTGTGTGTGCAGAGTTGTCTCAGTGTTGGCCTTTCAGAGCACAGTACTCTGACCTGGAGTGTACGTCGGTACAGGAGAAGAGCTGTTGAATCACGAATCCAAAACAAATCTATCCAAAGTGTGGTACTTGCCTCAGACTTGAAGGGTTAGATGAGTGCATGCTCCTCATAGCACAAGCTGTGACCTTAAATATTTGGTTCCTCAAGATGTGATGTGCACACCTGCTCTTTGTGAAGCACAGCCTCTGTGGATTTCTGATTGTCTGGGCTTTTCACGTGAGCAGTACATAGTTCTTGTAGCATACCTTTGTGGAAAAACAGAGGAGGGGTTAAAATAAAAGACAAACCACAAACTGCTAAGGAATTTGTATGGAAAGTACTAGAAACCAAGCACGCTTTCACATGTGTTTTTCTTTCTTAAAGTACAATTGAGAAGAGTAAAGCAAGGAGTAAAAAGTACATTTTGCTATGACTAGAGTTTTATCATGTTAAAGGTGATTAGTCTATTGTTAGTTAAGCTAATGGAGTGGTGTACGTACTGCCAGCTGTACTGGGCTGCTCTGAAACTAGGCAGTGTTGATGGCCTGTGTCATGACTTTCTCTAATGACTTTTTCTCTTTTAGACCTTGTGCATGTCCAAAGTGGTAGGAATTGTCTTAGATTGGCCCTGTCTCTGAGTAGGAGCTCTTGAGAGTTACTGGATCTTAATTTTCTTGGGGTGGGGGGAGGTAGCCTGTTGTGAATACAGGTGTTTTCCTAGCCTAAATCTGAAGGAATGAAGAATGTTACTGGACATCTTGATCATTAGGTACTGTTGTTAATTTTTATGATTTGTGTCACTTTGTCATTGTTCTGTCATTCTCATATGCTTTGTCTTTTTTGGTTGGGTAGAGTTTTGTGTTGATTAACTTTGTTTTGGTATGGAGCTTTGTAAAGCTACCATCTCACGAGCATTTTGTTACTCACATTGCATTCTTGTACTGTACCAGAGTTGGTGACCATGTTCCATCGGTGGAAGAGATGAGTGAAAGCCGCTGGCTGTATTTCAGGTGACACTGTGCTTTCCTTGATACCAAATAACCTGGTGCTTGGCTTTCTTCATCTTTATAACACTAAATGTGTGCTCTTTTTCTATACTACGGCATGGTGCTGTTGCTTCTCCTTTTCTGCAGGGTGCCATAGATGTTTCTCACTTGAGTCTGTTCTCTTCTGAGCTGGGAGAGTGTAGATCATGCATCATATCTTTAGCTTAAGGCAAAAAAAAAACCCAAAACCAAAGCAAAACAAAAAAGCACACCAAAAGGAAAAACCACAAAACACCATACCCTTTAACACTTGTGTTTGTGTAAATTAAGCAAAATTACTGTCTCTGGCCTGGGAAGACTTGAAAGCTGATAAATCATGGGTGTGATCCTATGGTCCTTAGTCACTTAGGTATTACTTAAGTATTCCTTGGGGTTATTTCTTACAGATGTTCAGTTTGGAAGGGACTTCATAGATGATTTAGTTCAGCCTTTTGGGGTTGTATTTTTAAATCATGAAAGTTGTCATATTCCTTTGTAGAAAGATTCTGGTAAGAGACAAACAAGTATCCTAGTTTTCTGCAGCTGATGGTTTCTATAACTGATACATGGATACAAGTTGGTGGTGGTGGTGTGGGATGGGATAAAATCTGTAACTGGCAGCTATAGGAGAGTGTGTGTGTATCTATAAAAAACCTATATGTATACAGAATATTTATATAAAAGAAAACTCCTTAGGGTGTGGCAATGGTAAGTTATTCATGTATCCTGTTACACTTGAAGGTTCACAGCCAAATGCTAAATTTGCCAGAGATGCAGTATGTTAGTTTGCGCAGAGAATTTGAGAACTATTATCTGTTACAGTTGGTCTTGGCTGCTGCCATGCTAATTACATATGCTAGAAAGTAAGAAAGCCTGGTATTTTTGTAACTTGTCATCTATGTGTTGCAGGACCTTGGAAAGGTTATTGGAGCATCAGAAGGGATGGTTCCACCCATTTTAAAATGACATATTGGAGAACTTGAAGTAGTTCTGTCTGTCTTTTTTTTTTTACCATTCCTTTCCATACATTTAGTTTCCATTTTGTGCGTCAACCATTTTCTACCACACTCCTTAAATGACTTATCAGGCTTAGCATCTGAGGGATCAAATCTGAGTAACTGCTTTCACAAAGGTGGTGCTGGTAGAATATGGACCAAGAAGGTCAGGAGCCAGTTAAGAGCAGAAACATGGTGCTTTTTGAATTGCTACCATACTCCCTCAGGGAACCACACACAGCTCCCGCAGCCAGCCTTCAGAAAGGGTGGGATGCTGGCTGGCATCTGCACTGCCCTGGCCTTGGCTGTCCTGCAGCTGACATCTCCCTAGGTCCTCATCCCAGTCTGTGCCCCTTCAGCAAAACACTGTGTTCAGCCAGAGCTCGGTTAGCTGCCTCTCTGCTTGGGATCCATAGCCATTAGTGAGGCTTCCTTCCCTGTGCCCCCTATCTCTGAGGGGGTCTGCGTAAACCAACCCAGTAACCATTTCTCTTAATTTAAAAACGGGTTAAATGAGAACTGATATTGGCCTTTACAGCACATTTAAGTTACAGGAAGCATTTTAAATGGTCTTAAGAATGTGAGATGGGTTGAGTTTTTTCTTTTAACCACTTGAGGAAAATAATGTTGAAGACATACTTGTATCAGCTTTCAGCTTTACTTGTACTTTCAGTTATGGAAGTAGTTAAGTAAGGATCAAGTAACTAAATGTTTTCTGTGCTTCTCCTCACTGTAAAGGAGGTTGGAAGAGATTTGACTGTTCTTGGCATTGTTTTGTTTCAGATAACAAAGATGAGACTTTCTTAGAAATTTGGGGGCAGGGCCTGCAAAAACGTGATGCTTGTCACGAGACCAGGCTGTATGTATATTGGAACATAAATAGGCAGGTTTGCTGCAAAAAACCAAAGCTTCCTGCACAAATTTATGCTACGGTAGAGGGATAAGAGACACGGCATGCTGGTTGAAAGATACAAAAGGTAGTTGTGAGAATTCAGAATAGCAAAGTGTTTTGTGTTCATCTCTGAACTGAGGAACACACTTTGAAACCATGAACACTTTTTTGAAAAAGTGATTTTTAAAAAAAGAGGTAATTAGAAACACTGGATATAAATTCACCTGAAGAAGAAAACTTGAAATAGACAAGTCTGTGTTGAGCTACTATTTCAATATTGAAAGAAATGACTGTAGAAGGAACTGTTTTTTCTAGAAGTGTAACGGTTTCCATATAGCAAACCTCTCTTTTCCTCTTCAGCACAACAGCGAACCCAAATGGGTGGTCTGTGTTGTACTGTGACTTTATGCTGAATAGTGTGATCATCCTGCTTTGTTCTGACACTAAGCCCCTTCCTCTGCCTAAGGGCAGTTAAAATCCCCCAAACAGATCCACAGCCTTGTATGTCAAATTAAAGCCCAGACGTTCTTAACGGTTTGGTTTTCTTATGCGCTGTGAAGGGAATGGGTAGCTCAGGGAGTTAGAACTATTCAGGGAATGCAAGCTATGTTCATCTTCTGGAATGAGCTGCTTGAACTCCCCTTTCATACTGCCAGCCATGTGGGTGACTGGATCCTGGTTGCTGCACGCGGTGCACTGAACCTCTCCAATGTGCAGCTGGAGTTTGGAAAGCCACAAATCTTTTTTATGTATGGTTCTATGAAGGTGTGATCTTACCTATACTGCCACACTGAGCAGGTTTCCTGACGCTGCTTGTCAGCTTTCTGTTTGGGGCTGCACATTTGTCAGAAGAAAACACTTATCATGTTTTGTAGCCTAAGCAGTAACATCCAAGTCCCTGTAACCCCATAAGACCTTCCAGATCTCTCGTGTGTGGCACTTTATTTTAGCACAGTCCAGTATCCAACTTGTTTGTCCAGTGTTCCTTGAAACTGGTGAAGCATTTTTTCAGTCTTGGGACTGGTCAGAGCCAGTGAATTCCCAAGTCAAATGTGCCTAAGAGTTAAGATGACTGCATGGAAAAAGTGAAAAAGAGGAAAGAAAAGAAAGTCAGGAGAACATCCAAGCAGCGGACTGGGTCAGCACTGCCTGTGTGAGGCTGCTGCAGACTGTCATAGTCAGTTGCCTTCAGGATTTCCCCATAATTATGTTGTCATGTGAGGCCTTGGGTTGTCCATGAGTCCACAAGGATGACTTGATACTTAAGCTCAGCACCTACTTTTCTTCTTCTGTCATTATATTAGTGCTGCTCTGGAAGTTATTTGGAAGTGTTTCCTTTTAATTTAATCCACGTGATCTTCTGTGCCTGGAGGTAAATCACATCTGAATCTCCACTTGCCTTATGCAAGCGTGTGTCCCTGGGACATACAAATAATATGTCCTTACCAGCAAGGTTCTGTTGGCTTCTGATGATCCTCAGGGATGTTGCATAAACAACATGGATGGAAATACCTGACACAAAGCCAAGGTAACAAAAAAATTCCACTAGACCAGCTCAGTCCCTTCCAAGAGGGGATGGGAAGAATTTAGCCCTTTCAGACAATATGTTTTTGTTGTTGTGTGCATTTTCCTACACTTATTGCACAACAAGGTAGGACTGAAACAGAACAGGCTTGAGACAGACAATCTTACCTAACATTTGAGGTTGGAGGTCTAGAATCTACAAGAGAGCATGGAGATCAAGGCATGAATAGGATTTAAAACTAGTCAGGTCTTATCTTAGTAAATAGCTATCCCCAAAACAGACCAGAAAAACCTGAACATGATTACAAGGATTAAATACCTGTCTTGGATGGGAGCACTACGTGAAAGGATGGTTCACTAACAAGATGCTTTCTAACTATGCAAAAGCAAGTAGGCAGTTTCTCATTAACATATTATTCTGTAATCGTCCACCATTGCGTTATACAGACTGTCCCTCACTCAAGTGGGAGGCTGGACTAGACAGATGTCTTGTTAATCCACTGTGGCTCTGTTTTTTTAGATGAATGCAACTTGGAAAAAATTCATGTAACGAGTCTTTACAAAGTAATTTTGTTGCTTCACACAGTACATTCATGCTTTGTGTGTGAGTAGCTTTTCCGAAAATTGTTTATCTGAGCCATTCTCAGGCCTATCTAGCAGCTATGTGCCATGTCAAATATTTAATTTAGGTTGGGCTTATTCTTAGTCTGTGGTTTCTTGCTGCTGGAGAAAAGGGATGTCCTCCACTAAAGAGGATACCACACAGAGTTCACCTTCTAAGCCAAAGCCAGTACTTGCCAGTGTCCTAAAAAAATTGGTAATGAAGGTAAGAAGTTACAGTTGATGCTGAGATGAGTTCAAGCTGTTACTGACACGTAGTTGCTGCTTAGGTGAAAAAGTATTTTGTTTATAGCTATGTAATAGCGGGGCAATATGGACGGCTCTTCCTCAAACTATTCTTATAACCTCTCTGAATGCAGCTTTGCTGGGTGCTTAAAGTGCTTTTAAAATGCATTCTGCCAAACTTACAGCGTTTGCAACCCCTGGTAACATTCCTTGCTTTGTTTTCCTAATGTTTCTGTAGGGTCGGGGTTGACCCAGATCAGGATCCTCCACCTACTAATGACAGCTTTCAAGTTTTGCAAGGAGTAAGTAATTCTAGAACTTCTTTATAAGACTTTTCTTATTTTATAACTGAGATGATAAAGGCCAGCGGAAGCTACGTGCAGGGATAAAACCTTTCTCTCCTGGCTGTCAAGTTGGCATCCTGGTTTTTGGTTAATTTTCACAAGAAGCTGGGGGAGGGGACATAGCCAGGGCAGCTGACCCAAAGTAGCCGAAGGGATTATAGCATATGACCTAATGCTCAGTGTATAAAGGGGGGAGCTGGCTGGGGAGGAGGAATTGCTGCTTGGGGATGGGATGGGCATCGCATTCTGGGTGGTGAGCAGATTGCATTGTGTGTCACCCATTTTTGTTTATTATTTTCTTAGCACTGTTTTTTTTTTCCTCTTCCTTTACTGTCCTTGCAAGCTGTCCTTATCCCAGCCCAGGAGTTTTACTTTTTTTTTTTTTTTTTTCCCCCTCAATCTCCACCCCATCCCACTGAGGGGAGAGAGGTGAGCGAGCAGCTGTGTGGTGCTCAGCTGCTGGTTAGGGCTAAAGTGCAGTGTCAGTAGTGGATTTAAGAACATTCAAGTAATGCCCACCGAAAACCATTCTGTGGCATTGGGTATAAAGTGTTCAGATTTTTGTGTGCACATATAAGGCATTAAAAACCTTTCCAAATCTATTAATCCACTCTGTTTAACAATGTGCATTCTTCTTCCTCTACCACCCAGCACGCTCAATTTTAACATGCTACAGCATAAACAGTCCACGCAGCGAGACTGATCCAGAGATAATCCTCTTGGCTTCAGTTCAATAACTGATAGCAAATTTTGGCCCTTGGACTTCTTTAGAATCAAAGATTAAGTTCACTAATCTGATCTTAGCGCCTATCTACTGTACCACAATCCAGCTGCCTCTTGCCTGTATTACCTACTGCCTGTATGAGGCAAAAGGAGTGCTGAAAAGTTGTCATTTATATTCAGTGAACTGTTGCTGTGAATCTTGAGTGCAACTTTCCTTGAATCAGGAATGATCCAGGAGTTGACTTTTTTCCCCTGCATTATCCTACTGGCAATCAAGACTATTAAAATAATGTTATTCGTAACAGAAGTTTCAGTTTTTCTCATATACAAACTGAGTGAATTCTCAGGAGTGAAAGGTCTGGGGAGGGAAAAACTAAAACCCAAAACATGTTTCCTGAGACTGAAATGGGAGCTTCCTCTGTCCAGACCTTCGTTTACACTATCCCTGAGTGCTGCTTGACTTTAATTGTTCACTAGCACAACTGGTTATGTAGGAACCTGCTAGGGGAAGCTGAATGGCAGGAAAGACAGATGACTTCGGACCCAGAGGATGCTTAGGGTGCAAGTGTGTGAACTCTGTTCTCCTTTTCTCTTTTTTTTTTTTTTACTTTTGTCCTCTTTTTTTTTTCTTCCTTTCTTTTCTCTCTTCTTTTTTTCTTGTCACAGGTTATAGAGGTAAGCGTTACTTTTTCAGGATGCATCTCATTGCAGAAACTGCATCAGGCATCTCTGTGTTCTTTGTAGAAGCCTATGTACAGCACACAAAATAGATTCTGACTTCCTGGGTTTGGGTACCAAAAAGGGTAAACTTTGGTTTTGTAGCATACTGGAAGCAACCAGAAGGCCAAGCCTCAAAACACCTCCTGCAGCAAAGGTCACAGTTATTGGATAAAACCAAGGTTAGGAAGCAGTATGATACGAAGGTGGCTTTGGCCAATTCTGACAGAGCTTGTCAGTATTTGAGGAGTTGCTTTAACAGGAAACAGGGCGTGGGTATTGTGTTCACATTGGGTGTCTGAGTGGAAATAACTTGTTTTGCTTTTTTTCCCCATGTAAACACAGAGCACTTACCCATTTGTTTCCCTCTTCAGCTGCATGTTGCATTCCTAATGGGCTGCATTAGTCAGTTCCCTTTGGATTCCTCTTTCCTTCACCAAGCCAAGATTAGCAGCATGTGGCAGTTAAAGAAAATACGTCATTTGGGAGTGAAAACATACAGAGCTTTAACTCTTGGTGGATCGTGGATTGTTTGCAGATCAGAAGTACACAGGGAGGAGATCCCTTCTTGTTCTTTTCCAGTAGTTTGGAAGATGATTCATGCAAGACTTTCTCACTTCATCTGTTTTCCTGTGTTTAACTTTGGACTTCAGCCAAAAGAAAAACAACCAACAGCCACCCAACAAATGAAATCCAACCACCCAAAACAGTTACAAAAGTAAAATCAGATGCAGCTGCGGGCCAGCTGGTGTGATGGCTTGCAGCACAGCTAGCGAGGGGATTATATTTAACACTGTTAGCAGTACTGGAGGTTGCTCAGCTTGATCTAGCACTTCAGAAATATTTTCCTCTGTTGTGATTTTTGTATGGCTTCCCTGTTGAGTGTGTTCTTTTAAATGTGATCTTTTTCATCAGGTTTGTGAGAGTTTGTCAGGTATGGCAGATTCCCTTGCTCTTCCAAGGAAGCAACAGGCTTAAGGAAAGAGCATTGAGTAGACCAAGGAAGCCAACCAAGCAATGACTAGGGATCAGTCTGGATTATTCCAGTTCACTTTCTGGATTGTTTGAGTTCATTTTTTGGGAGAAGAGAATAGGGATGGAACATCAGTAAGGCTCGTTTGTCAGTTTTAGACTGATTTCTATATCCGCTACTGCATTAACTGTACAACAAGCCTTAAACTCAAGGGAACTTGGTGGTAAAGGGTTAATTAAGGTAGCTTGAAGGTAATGAAGAGGGCGTCCTGCAGTATTTTTTTTCTCTTACTAGGAAAAAAAAGCCTTCTCAGTATAAGAATGTCTACTTGGACTGCAGAAGAAAGCTATTTGTAGTATTGAAGCAATTTGTCTTCTTTGGAAAGGACATTATAATGGGAATGACTGGGATGTATGATTTGGGTTTTTTTCTGCCTGAAGTAACTTAATGTGGTTTTTATCTTATTTTTAGGATGGCCCAGATTCTGAAAGAAGGAACAGGACAAAGCAGGAAAGTGCTTGGCTCTTCAGGCTGTGGTATAGCTTTGACCATAAGTATCCTTTTGAAAACTCAGTTTAGCTTCAAGCCATGAAGACATGTTCATCTTTCTTTTTTTCTTTTTCTCTGTGTACACATATGTAGCCTTAAGCACTTGAAAGAGTCAAAACAGGAGAAAGATAAAGTATTTGACAGGTTTGAAGGATGGAACTGAAGCTTGAACTTGCAACTCAGAGGATGGACCTTTGTTTTCTCTGATGCATGGTTTGTCACACTTGCTGGAGGACACAAATCAGCCACTTCTAAGTTGAAGTCACATCCTAAACAATAAGACAGTCAATTAACTATTTCAGATCCTCTGATGTGTACCATTTATCTGTTCTCATCTTCACTGATGCTCACAGCACTGCTGTTTTCCAGTGCACCACATATGTCTCGTTGCTCTGAAGAGCCATCTGGTTTTGTGATGAAGTCATCTTTGGAAAACCCATCACTGATCGAGGTAGTTCTGGAACTAAAAATCTGCATGTGATCCAGCTTATTCCCCTCAGTATATCCAGGACTCCGTATCAGTGTTAGAGCAGAGGATGTCCCTGTGTGTATATAGTACTGTACTACCCATCTGAAGCTTCTGCTCTACCAAAGCTGTTATTAACTATTTTGATAGCCTTGTTCAGACTTCTGAGCAATTTTTGTGTAGCTGTCCTGTCTTTCATGCTCATGTTTTTTTAAACCTATGGAGTATATTCTTAATTGGTATATCATACAGGTGCCTCATCTTGGCTTACATTCACTTAGTGGAAAATGGCAAAGATGATCTTGTGGCTGTGGCAAGTCTTTGATTTTCTGGGTATAAGTCAAGTTTCAGTTCTTGATTCCTAGTAATTTCTGAGGCAGTTAGATATAAACACTGTTGACAGAGCCTTAATCTTGTGGCATCCAAGAAGTGAGTCTTTTCACTGGGGTCCTGGCTGTCAGTTGATAAGAGATTGCTGTCCTGGCTGGTGCACAGCAGTCTCCTTCCATACCTTGTGCATCAAAATTTCCCACCCAGGGAAACCCAGGTCTAGCATTGAAAGGCTTCAGATCTTAACAGCACTCATCTGTTCAGGATAAAATCTCTGTGACTGATGCTTTCAGATGCAGCCAGTATCCAGCCAAAGCCTAGGAGGGAGTATATGTGCTAGTTTTGAACGTTCATAAAAGTTTGTAAGTTTGAGTTAACCCTTTGAGTTGTAGTGGCTGGTATCAAAAGTGTATTGAGGTCAATTTTTTTTTTTTTTTAAACAACAAACTTCTGGTAAGGACATGGAGGGATTTGGCTCTAGCTGACTGCTGCCTTTTTGGCCTTTTAAAGAAGGAAGCAGAGCTATCCTTCCTCTGTGTTTACAAAAGGGATGTGCCCAATGAAAAAGGAGTAGTTGGCAATGCTGACTTCCCCTCTGCTGATGCTCACACAAGTGTAGTTGTCCCCACCAGCTGCAGCAAGGGCCAGGGGAGTGCTAGGTGAAAAATACAGCTTAATTAGCTGCTTGAAAGAAAATTAAAGGATGCTGATAGTGCATTTGCTTTTTCAGTGGTGACATTTGTGCCAAAGAAACTGATATCCAGAGGCAGAACTATTGTACTGTCATAGAGGTAAAAGCCTGCTCCTCCTGTAGCAAGGAGGCATTCAAATAAACACGGGCTGAGTGGGCTTAATTTGCATGGAAGGGAGGGTCTTTAGAATTGCCACCTCTACTATACCTGTGGCTAAATGTCAGAATATTTTTTGCTGACGCCTTCACTTGGTTTGTGGATAGAAAGGCAGACTGTCTCAAAATTGACTCTTTGCAAAGGAACTTCACTTGAAAAAGATGTGAATAAGATGCACTTGGCAGTGTGCTCCGATGCTGGCTATTGTCCTCAGAGCTCCATGTGGACAGATAACCAGGAACCTCATTCCTGTGGAATGCAGAATTCCTTTAATGTCACGGGCTGTTCCCTGGGTTCACCCACAATTACTAAACACGGAAAAAACAGCAACTTTGGTCAAGTGCCAGATGCCTTTTACTGGGTTCATTTTATTGTGACCGAGTGTCTGTGTGCCTGTCTGCAGCATAGAGGCTGGTAGGTTACAGTAAGGGGGAAGAGATTATTTCTTTTCAGGACTGGGTGTAGCCACGCTGTTACTCAGGGAGACAAGGAGGAAACAGAACTCCACAGTAGCATAATCGCACCATTATGTGCTCAAGTAAACATGGGATGCCAGGCTCTGCTGATGGGGAGGGGTACATCTCAGCTAAACATCCCCTTTTCCTTAACCCCCTCTCTCCCCCAAGCACCAATCTGTTGAGAACATCGGGGAAACTGTTCTATTTTACAAGTGGACTTGATTCCCTCTGTGTTTAGAGGCCTAAGAAAGTAAAGAGAATACCTGCAATATATCTTTACAATATATTAATATATTTGCATATTCACATTATATTAACATATGCATACTATATACGTTATATATGTGCATTATAGTAATTCTATATTTTTAATATATGTATATAATCAGGCTGATTTAAAAAAACAAACAACACAACAAACCACCTTCTGGTCCTCACTTCAGACAATGTTTACAAGTCTTTCCTTGTCTGCCAGTTGACATCAGCGTGCTGCTCTATAGCAGGGGTGCCTTTCTTGACTCCTGGCATTTCCTCAGATGTACACCACATTTTTTTACACTAGTACTCCAGACTGGATTTACCTGGGCTAGACCTATGAGGAGAGGTGCAAAGACACCTTCCTTTCTCATCTCCATGCCTCCTCAATGTGATCTATGTGGCAATGCTTGGGCAGATACTTTCCTCCTGCGCCATGTTACGTAGCCATTTAGCTTTCCCTTTGCCCTCCTGGAGCTCTGTGTAGCATGTATGTGTGCATTGCAGAGATGCCTTTGAGCCTTGCTGGTGTGAGATCTCCAGTTGCATTTCTGTGGCTTGGTGAACAGTGAGCAATGGACCAGTCAGTTCAGGTGGCTGCATTGCTTGGAGGACGTTGGATGGACAGTATTTCTTTCTCTGTGTGGGTAAAGAAACCATCCTTTAAAGTATCAAGGGGAAAATGTTGGGGGGGGGAGAGTTGGGGAGAATGTTTCTCTCTTATCTGTCTACAAATGCAGGGTTTTTTTATGAATTATATACAATTATTTTTATGAATTTATATACAATTGTTGAGCAGCACCTAGATCAATGGCAGGACCACGTGTATGTGCAATTGTCTTTCTATTTCTACTAGTAATTTTCAAGCACTGGTGTGTTTTTCCTTAACAACTGAAGTTATTTAAAGCCAATTCTCACTCACAGTGGCCCCCCATTAACCACAACTCTACCCAGCTGGTGTGGCCTGTTAGCCCGCTGTCTGACAAGCCCTCAGGTTTATGATGTAAGTAGAATGACTTGATACTTGTTCTGTTTTAATTTATTTAACATCAGCAAAGCAGGGTTGTTTTTTTATTATTCCTAGGCAAAAGGATGGTATTATATATATATATATATATACACTGTGAGAAAGTGCTGGTTTGTCTTAAGCAGAGAAGATTGAAGATGTTCTCCTGTGAGGCTACAGCTGCTGTTGGTTGATCTTACTGTTCAAACTACATTAAACACATAGCCACCACCTCTCCCCCCCCCCCCCCCCCCCCCCCAAACCTAAA
>VXBZ01010956.1:67324-96569 GCA_013399135.1 Heliornis fulica | reverse complement strand
TAAAAATATTGGAGAAATGGAGGCCTAGTCAGTAAAACAGTGGAGTGAATCACTTCAGAATATTCAGTTCCTTCCCAGTGCTTTTCCTGTTACTGCTAAGGTTGTGTTCTTCTTCAGAGAAGTGACTGACACATTTTACCCATGCTGGAAAGAAATCTGGTAGAGCTTCCCTTCATTGTTTCCACTGTGAAATTTGAGCTCACGTTTCGGAAAGCGTTAATCAGCTACTTATCTCAGTCTAGCAGGTCACTATACTGACTTTACAGCTACATCTTGCAATAATTAATGCTTCATTCTCCTATTACTTTTGCAGGATCATGATATATGTCGTTCTATCAGTACAGTGCTTCTGAGATACACAGCCTTTTATGAGCCACTCATAAATGAATCCATAGTACTATGTGCAATCATTCAGATTTCCAGGTTCTCTGGAATGGTAATGTCTCTGCTATGTTCAAGTAGTCTTGGATCAGATTAATAGAAATCTTTTCCTAGAGAGTTAGGAATTCCACTTGCAACTTTGAAATACACCCCTGCGTTTATTTCAGGTATCATTAGATCTTACTTTCACTTGATAGTGGAATTTCAAAGAAAGTTGCAATGGCTTCTGCATCTTTGGAGCTGTTAGTAATTGAAACTGGACCTGTTCCCATCTTTGCAATGCCAGTGGAGATCTCAAGACAGATCTTGGCTGGAAGGCTTCCATCAGGCCAATTAGCCTTCTTGCGTGTTGCCCGTGTCTAAGTATGATCTTGTAAGATTAGTTATCTGGTAACCGGGGATCTAACCAGACAGAACACGAAAGATTTGGTTTTTGTTTTCTCTAACAGTCAGCCTGGCTTTCTCTCTCTACTCCTCATGCTTAGCTACCACCACATGTGGAAACTTCTTCTTTCATTGGGTTGCTGCTGTCACACACACACACACACACAGACATCCTCTTGGGATATATATAATTATGAGACTTTTTCTAATTTATTTTCAAGATTTTTTTCAATTCTGCAGTTGCTTTCTTGCTTTTTGTTTCTCTGCATGGCTGGATTTGCTGCAGCTCTGACTATACCTTGTTATTGCTGCCTTAAGAGCTGTGGAATCTTTTGCTGCCTCATTAAGTGTAGGTGAAGCAATGGAGCTGAGTCTTTGAGGGGACAGAAACTGCTTGGAAGAGTTGTGCTTTTGTGAGGCGTTTCCAGGAAACTGGAATGATACATCGGAGACAAAGCCTGAAGACTTTGAATTAAACAAACAGCAAGGTCTGTAAATACTCAACAGAATGTAACTTAGCTGGAAGAAAGTGTCTTTCAAAGAGTGGTAAATCCTACATCTCATTTGGGTGCATGTTTGAGCAGTTACAGTATTTGCAGAGAGAAGAAACCAAGCAAGTATGTGGCTGCACATGACTGTATATTTGTGTATTGGTTTCAGCTTCTGCTGTTGTCTTTTCCCCTGGCTTTATTACAACCTTATTTAGAATTCACTTTCACTTCTCTGAGTGGGAGTACCTCTCTTTAATTAGATGCCAAAGCAGGGGGGCAGGGTGAGGTAAGGTGGTGGTAAAGTCTGAAAAGCAAATAATCTTATTACCTAGTCCACCAAAAACCCTACTCCAGAGCATGAGATGGTGCTCTCTAAGCCTGAGTGTGCATGGTGTTTCTGTGAGGTTGAGTTGGCACGTAGGGGTGAGGTACAGTGGATTTGTTCCAGAGCTGCTGTTACTGTTCCTTGCTGGTGTTCTCCCAGTGGTTTTCTCCCACCCAAACAGAATCAAAGTTGGAACTTAAATGCATGAGAGGGAGAGATTCAGAACTCTCCTGGGTGTGATCACCGGCTCTAAGTTATCCTGCTCTGGCAGAGGGTTGTACTAGGTGATATCCAGAGGTCCGTGCCAAGCCCTATCGTCATCCTGTGATTCTGTGAAGGTTGCTGTAGTTAGTGTTTAAAATTATCTCTTTCTCTTTCAAAAATTCACTCCTATTTTTCTCTCCTGGTGTTATTTTCAGTGGATGACCACTTGGCAGGGATTTTCACTTTGTCCCAATCTACTGTGGGTCACTCTTTTCCCCACATTTAACTGCACTTTGAAACTTTGTAATTCTCTCTCATCAGCCATTTATCCCAATTGGAAGAAGCTCCTGTGCTCACATGCACTGTCACAGCTTGGTATGAAAATATAGGGAATTGAATTACTTTTCTACATATGAAAGTCCAGTAAAGAAACTGTGTTCTCAGTAAGTCTTGAAGGAGGTAACATGCAGAAAACTGGTAAGAAGGCTGTTCAGCCATGCCCTCCCCCTCCCCCTTCTCCATGGTTCTAGCTTCATAGCACAGCTTCAACCTCAGCTGAGAAATAAACTCTTCGCAGAGCATCGGGTGCTCTGCGTGCATACTGCCTGATGCCTCTGGCTTAGAGGCACAAGATAAGTAGCTTGTGATGGAGGTGTTGCTGTCCATGATGCCTGTGTTGTACTCAGCAGCGCATGTGGTGAGTACCAGTGCTTTGAGTGTGTGGTGCACTGGGCACGTGCTGCCTCCTGCACTGTCCTAGGAGGCAATAAAGACTGTCTGGTAAGCAGCCACTCTAAATGAGCTTTAGCTGTTTCAACATCTCCAGCAAGCACTCTTAGGCACGTGAGCAGGTTTTGCCACAAACGGGACAGAATGCTGCGAGGTCCCTCAGGGCTATAGGCAGCTCCTCAAGGAGAAGTTCAGCCTGTCAGAGGGTTTCAGATTTAGGTACTTGGCCATCTAGTCTGTCAGTTTAAGCAGTGAGGTTCAGACCTGTTTTTTGAGTGAAGCAAAGCTATTCCTGCAGAACTGTAGGGGATTGCAGAGGCCGGTTTAGGGTTATTTCTTGGAAGAATGTCAAGTCTCTAGGGATCTGCTGGAATACATTTCCTGTCATTCTTGAAAGAATTGTTCATGGTAGGTTTATTCACCCATCCTCTGTGCTTGCAAACACAGCAAATCCCTGTACTGCATGGGATTGCTCATGGATGCTCCCTGGGAAATAGACGAAACAAGTTGCTTGCCGCTTGTGCTGCTGTTCAGAACTGCAGTAAATAAGTAGAACTTGGCCAGTACAAGGCAATGTTAGTTCACTGTGATGAGAGAAAACTTACTGTTTTCTCTGGAACTGATCATGTTTGTGTACACCTAAGTACAGCCTGGGATAAACCAACAAAGACCGAGTTAAAACTTGCTATATAGCATAAAGCCTGCAGTCCTCTCCATTCATCATCATGCTTCCAGGAGCTTTTCAGCCATTTGGGAAAGCTCGGGTGTAGTGTGTGTTCTTACTAGTTTCTTATCTGTGACACAAGTGGTGACCCCCAGAGCTCAGTCCTGGGTCCAGTGCTGTTTAACACTTTTATCAATGACCTGGATGAAGGATTGAATGTTCCCTCAGTAACATCCTCACAGATGACACTAAGCTGGGAGGAGATGTCGATCTCCTGGAGGGTAGGGAGGTTCTTCAAAGGGACCTGAACAGGCTGGACCGATGGGCTGACACCAGCGGGATGAGGTTCAGTAAGGCCAAGTGCAGAGTCAGTCCTACACGTGGGACATAACAACCCGTGCAGCGCTACAGGCTGGGGGAAGAGTGGCTGGACAGCTGCAAGGCAGAGAAGGACCTGGGGTGTTGGTTGACTGCAGACTGAATATGAGCCAGCAGTGGTGCCCAGGTGGCCAAGAAGGTCAATGGCATCCTGGCTTGTATCACAAACAGCGTGGCCAGCAGGTCTAGGGAGGTGATTGTGCCCCTGTACTCAACACTGGTGAGGCTGCACCTCGAGTGCTGTGTCCAGTTGTGGGCCCCTCACTACAAGAAGGACATCACAGTCCTGGGATGTATTCAGAGAGGGGCAACCAGGCTGGTGAAGAGTCTGGAGGGCAAGTCTTATGAGGAGCAGCTGAGGGNGAGTCACCATCCCTGGGTGCATTTAACAGACGGGTAGATGAGGTGCTTAGGGGTATGGTTTAGGAGGGGACAGGTACGGTTGGACATGATGATCTTAAATGTCTTTTCCAACTAGTCATTCTGTGATTCTGCAAAGGCTGGCTCTTAAATAGCACTGTGGAGACAGGAGATGCTTTGGGAGCTTGCTCTGGCTGCTTTGTGCATGGCCCTGGTATTGCAATAGGTCCTGTTGTGCTGGTAGCCCTGCCTTCCCCTCCTCAGGGCTTCCTCAAGGGCAAACACCATGAAAGGCGTCTTGTGGTAGAGCTGCTCAGCTACTTTGGTGTCATAAAACATAACTAGTCAATAGTCACAAACTGCCTGCTTGTTACTTGTTTTCCTACTTTTCATGTTTGGTCTTAAAGAAAACACATTTAAATAATAGGGAGCTATCAGATTTTCTTAAATAGATTATTATTTTGTGCACTTTTTTTTTTTTTAAATCAGCTTTGTCTTGTCCCTCAGACTTTCACTTTCTTAAACAGAAAGCTTGTGAAAGGCTGTTCCTGCCAACTGTAGCCAAACCCTTTATTTTCTGCCTTTTTTCTCTTACAGACCCTGAGAGTAGTCAGTGTTTTCAAGTGTTTGAAAAACACTTTCAAGTGTTTTTGCTTGAGTAAATCTATTTTCTCTTTGAGAACAGTGCTCCCTATCACAATAACCTTGTCTCTAATAAGCACTGATGAATTTCTGTGCCATGAAGGTTCTGTGAAAGTCACGTCTGTTTGAAACAACAGGCCTTGCCGGGCTCCGACACCGAGCTGCACCACTTCTTCCACTGTTTTTGGTAAACCCTGAACACGTCTCCCAGTCCTCAGTTAAATATTTGGTATCACCTGGAGGCTTCTGCTACTTTATTCTGGGAGATTCTCATCCTGAATTAACGAGAGGAAGCTTTCTCAGGAAGCTTTATTTAGCCGAGCACTGCGTTTTTCTTCGCTGACACGTTCATCGGCATTTTTAATCTCAAGCACCCTGAGCTCCTGTTCCACAGTACGGGTAGGGATTCCTCGTCAGGCTGATGGCTGGTGTCCAATATCACCCAGCCTGTGCCCAGTTCCTTTGCCCAAGGTTAGGAAGAAAATGAAATATTTTAGGTACATACTTGGTAGGTGTCTGGCCTGCTGAGAAGAGCAGCAATGCACCACTTATATTTCAACTCCTACAAAGACGTATGGAGCCACTCGTGTGAGAAAACACTTGTTTCAGTTGCAGCAAAGTAAGCTTCGAGTACTGACAGAATTTTCCTCATGTGTGAGGAAGCTCCATTACCGCACCAGTTCAGCCCTTTTGCCTCTTCCAAGACAACCTTAAACAGGAGTGAAACATGGTACAATTGCCTGCTGTTGTGTTGTGCTGTGTAGAAAAACTGGGTGTTTTGTTACACTTCAGCAATTTCCAGTCCCTGATTATGTATTTCATCCGATCTCTGCCAAAATAAATCCACAGGGTTTCATGAGCCACTTTCTTAAACGATTTTGAAAAGAAAACACCAGAACTAAGTACAAAAAACCATGAAGCAAGTGCTTTTTTGTGTTTGTCTTTCCTACTTTTATGGCTCAGGAGCATTCCTAAGAACTAGGTCAAGTAATTCTCTATTCAGTACCAGGTAAGAGTAAGTAGATTGTTTAAAAGTCTGGTTCTTTTTCAATCTGTAACAAAAATTTAATGAGTAAACCTTGAATATAAAGAATTTGGGCCTAATGAGTTCTTACCAGTTTGCATGAGTCCTTCACTGATGAACTTGACTAATTAGCGACAGATGCAACTCTGACCTTGTATCTGGAGTGACTTAAGATTTTGTTTGGTCTCCAGTCTTTTTCCTGTGCTGCATTCTGAACTGTCACACGGAAACCAGCGTATACCGCCCATCTCTCTGTGCTTCTGGTGAACTTCCCAGTGCTGTTAAACCCCCTAGTTACCTCTCCATAATCTAGCCCTGCGATCCCGCTCCTCCTCGTGTCTCCACAGTAAGCAGCAGCTATGCAGCCAGCAGTAAGCTGATTTGCGAACACAGGGTTCAAGGCTATTTTTAACATTTCTTAAGGTAGAACCATACCACTTGCTGCTTCTGTATCGTTGTCCAGGTGAAGTCATTGTTCAGTCACCTTCTTGGCAAAGACCATGGTTGTGTACTGTGCAAACATATATGTTTGTTTGTTCTTTTTTCTTTCCCAGAATCAAGAACAGCTCAGAGAAGAGGATTCTGATTTTATTCTGAATGACGGTGACCTTACCGTGACATACGGTGACACAACAATAACTGCAAACGGTTCTTCTGGCCCTCATACGGCTACCACTAGCCTTGATGGCAGGAGAACAAAAAGTAGTTCAGAAGAAGCACTGGAACGTGATTTGGGTGCAGCAGATCATGAAGTTGCAACCAGGGGTACCCGGCTAGTATTTCCTCTGGAAGACAACGCGTGATTACTGACTTGGTAAAAATAACCCTTGCTCTGTGGACGGATCAAGGAAGACTGCGGGCCACTGTGTCACTTGAGGTGGGGATGTTTATCTGAACGAGTTAACATGGTTTTACTGGGGTCTGAAGATGTCACCTCTTTGGTTTTGTTTTTATTTTTTTTTACTCAAGATGCTGACAGTGGGGTTTTCTAATTGTCCGAAAACGGGCAAACGAGGAAACTGTTTGTTCTCCCCTTTTCAACTGTGTTCTGAATCCAGGCATAACTAGCATGCTGCAATTGTCTTGTTCAGCTGCAGCAGCTCCCTCTGAAGAGGGGCACATGAAAATACTGTGGCAGAACTGAGCTTCTCTTGGCTTAGCTTGGGAATGTGGAAGAAGTAATATAAGCATGACAGTTATGGAGAGATAAAAAAGGAGTGGGTGGATCTGAATGGGGAGAGATCCACTGTGAACTTCTCTCATGAGATTGAGGAAACCACTAAGTGTACCAGGACAGTACTTCAGGACCACAGGTGTACCAATGCGGGACTCTGGGGAATCTGTTACTGCAAGCTGTACTTCATCTATTTCAGGGGAGGAAAGGGAAAAGAAGATTTCTTCACTGTCCATGTGTTTTAAATAGGAAGGCAACGAGAGCTACTTGTCCCTTGAGCTTTGGGCATCTTGACTATTACTCTTAGCTTAATTTCTAGTGCCTCAAAAGAAAAACATCCAGCTTCCTGTGGTCTAAGACATACCTTGACCCAACAAAAGCCCGGAGCCAGGCTCTCTCAAGGTAAAACTTTCTCTCCATCAAAGTTCTTGAAATCCATGAAGATAGTTGGCAATGTGTCTTTGGCTGGGGAAAACAGCAGTTTAAGAGGAGGAGGGGAAAAAAGGAGAGAGAGGCAGGCAGTGTTGAACTTGCATGGAACCACGAGGTTTCATATTGCTCAGAAGAATCCATGGACTCTGCTTACAGTTCTTGTGTGTATGACAAACAGTGACCATCTAATTAACCAGACAAGCAAATACTGCTGGCTTTACCATTCGTGACTATCCTGAAAGAAAGGTGTTTACTCTTGTTCTCCTACAGAGTAGATGTGAAACTTCAGTGGGGCATTGCACAACAACATACAAGCTACAGGCGTGACAAACTGTCGTGTCATTTTCAATGTGAAAAGGGAAAAATCTTTGCCTAGTATTTAGCCCACTCACACGTAGGCTAGCTTTAACTTATTGCTAAATGCTTTTTAATTTCCAGATGAGGAGATATCATTGTCTCTCCCAATAGCTCAAAACATACGCTTTGAAGAGCAGTTCAGCTATTTAAAGCATGCTGAAATGTGATTTCACTCTCTTGTCTCAAAGGGTTTATTTTTTTAGAGTTCTGTGGCCCACTAATGTGATGTAATATCAATTTGTCTAAAAAGTGTGATTTTCTTGCTGCTGTTTCAATTGTTCCTCCCATAGAATTGTGTGTGAGTAAATACCCACTCTGTTTTTTCCTGAACTGTTAAACTTCACGGGGTAACTTGGGTCCGAGAACTTACCGCTGAAGAGAAACACCGCAGCCCTATTGTCTAGTCTGCTTTCTTTCACATGTGTTCTCCGAGTGATCTACCTCCTTGCCTGTCCCTCCACAGTACGTTTGTGAAGGGTGTTGATCTGTTGTGACTGTCTGATGTTATTAAGACGAGAGACGCAAGGACACCAGAAACTCTTTTTTTTTTTTTTTGTGGAAAAACTGGAAGAGCAATTCAGTCCAAGCTCTGCCCATACGTGGTGAGGAGTTACAAACCCTGGTGAAGATCTCTGAGCAGAACATCTCCTTTTCATTTCTCTACTTTTAAGGAAGATGAAGCAGATAGCAATGATCCATGCTATTTATATTGTTTACATGGCTTGGTTTTTCTTTTTCTTTTTTTTTTTTTTTTAAATGCTCTGGTAGTAGAAAAGGTTATTTCCTCCTTAAATTACAAAATCAATCACATAAATTTTGGACAAGTCTTTGGGACCCATGCTGTCAGTGCTGAGTGAGGACTTGAGACTTCTACAACAATTAGTTATTAGTTGAATCAGATTAACCAAATTTTGGGTTGAGACAGTGAAACTTAATCCTAAATGAATGGACTTAATACAATGAGGCAAATCTTTGCGTGCAGCTCGAAGACGAAGCTTACCAAATTGCTTTGGCTGAAAAACGGAGTCTTACGCAGAGAGTTACCAGTTATTTGGAAGAAAGATCAGGCACCAGTTCTGGAAGTAGAAATTCTGTTTCATTACCTTCCTTGGGAAGGCTGAATCTCTTGAAAGCATCAATAAACCATCCCAGTGCAGATGCTTCTCTGTCTGTGTTTTAATTTAATTAAAAAAAATAAAATCCTAACCTAAACACACAGTTGAGTGGAATTCACCAGTAAGCCCAAGATGTGGTTGTGGAGGAGTTGCCAAAATCAATGGATCATTGGTAAGAGGGGAGGAGTATAAGGCTCTACCTTCCCATTCCAAAATTAAACACTTATCCAGAATGGTGACAAGAGGCTCACATACACAAGTTTAACTTTTATTCATACATTACATCAATTTTATTTCTTTTTATCTATTTTTAAGTCATCTTCCAAACTTGGACTTCACTACCAGTGAAAGGTAAGCTAAAATGTCTAGCCTCTTGTCACTACTGACACCGACCCTTTTGCCAAATTCGGAAGGGACTCTTCTGGAGAAACTGAGGAAAGAACACCAAACCAAAAACTGTAACAATGAAGTATACTTCACTGACCTTTGTCCCTGCATAAGAAAGTAGTTCAATACTTCTGATTCCTTTCCAGTAAGATCCTGAGTGGGCAAAAACCTGATTGAACCATACCAGCAGATGTTTGTTTTCTTATAAACTTGGTGTGAAGTTTTGAATAGAAAACACAGTTTGAAAAAGAAAACCTGTAAGATGGTCTTCACTGACATAAAGTAGTGCTAGACTAGCGTGGGCTGTTTCAGCTTACGTGGATACTTGGGGCAGGATCACTTCTCCTTGTGTTTTTGTTTGCTGCTCTGGCAAGTCAACAGCTGAAAATCTCTGAGTTGCCGATGACCCTGCTAACTTCAGGCCCTGGAAAAGGACAAAATGAAGTCCCTAATCTTATTTCAGTGCTTTGTAGGAGTGAATACTGGCAGTGAGACTGCTCTCCAGCTGCCTCAGTTCCCACGTAGATGTCTTTCCAATTGCCTTGTGTTAAAGGTTGCAGCAATCCATAAGCATTACACGAACATGGTGTTTAAACTGCCTAAAAAGTTATCTAAACCCTTCTCTGTGTTCTCCTGTAATGTCAAGGGTGGCTGGAATTAGAAAGACTTTCACTTCCAGAATGTGGAAGAACACAAAACACCTAGAGAACTGGCACTCGCTAACTCTGCACATACAAGAAATGATCATGTTTTGAGTCACTCGTACGACGCTGTGTGTCTCGTGCGGAAGAGGAAATTCCCTTGGCCACTGTGGAATGGGAGGTGGTTTATCAGCTTAGAGACTGGCAGCAGTGAGCAGATCCTGTGAGTGCTGATGGCAGCACCCACGGCCGGGCATAGCTCCGGGTCTCTCGGGGTGCTGTTTGCGAGGCACCGGTAGCCCTGCCTGAGCTATGCAGTAGGTTCCCTTGCCTTATCGGAAAGGAGGAATGCTGTGGCGAGTGGGTTTGTGCCATATGCTACGTGTCTGCCACGCAGGGGTTGGGTACAGCGTGCAAGCTGCCTCTTCTGATACAAGGGTGAAGTATCAGATACTTGGTGCTTTACTAAGTCTCGCCCTACACCAAGGCTAGAAGTTTTTTGTTTTTTTCAAACACTCAAAATCTATTTATGTCTTTATTTTTATGGTGAAGGAATTGCCTTTGGGGAAACAACTGTGGAAGCATTAAGAGGAGAAAAGGATCTAAGCTTTTTTTGGCTGAACTTCAGATGATCTGATCTGAAGCAAAGGTTAAAATGGTGTCACCTACTGCTACGTTATACTCCTGGGGGAGGGGAAGAACCTCATAGTAGGGAGTCAGGCAACCTTAATAGATAACATGAGCCTCTTACAATAACTAGGAAAGCAGATCCTGTGCTTCTCATCTTTATAGTGAGGGAGACGATTTGTAGATTGGCATGGAAAGCACAGTCCTTCCTGTGTAATTTCAGTTTGGCTTGAACTGCAGTTTCTCTCCAGCCAGTATTGGTCAGAGGAGCTTCTTCGAGTCTAATTCCTAAAAATAAAGCTCTGGACACCATATTCTTCACATGCTTTTCAGAGGAAGGTTCAGTGTTGTTTTTTTTTTAACTCTGTTTGAAGGAGCTCACAGGAATAACATGCTTGACCTCAGCCTTGGCAGGGATGGTCTGTGCCTCTGAACAAGTGTGGGAATGGAATTTGAGTAACCAGAGGCCTCAGCTTCATGTGCTTTCCTTGAGATTTGAGTGAGGGGAGGGCCCTTTTTTGGGGGAGAAACCAGAGAACTTACTGATGCGTCAGCAGGGAAGATTTCTCTCCAAAATACTCAGAAGCAAGGGAAGATAAAGAATGAGCAGAGGGCAGAGAGCTTCCAGTGGGAAAGCAGCCTGGGCAGAGCCAGGTGGGGGTATAAGCTGTCTCAGCTGTAATCAGAGTCAAGGAAAGTAGGACAGAACTGCTTAGTGGCACGGGCACGTTCCTAAGAGAAAAACACGATAGGGACATTGAAATTGTTACTCTCTGCTGAAAATTTTCCTTTGTAAGAAGGGGTTGTGCAAACCCAACTCGCGGTGCGGGAGGAGGGTCTTGCTTCCCCGGTTTGAGGAGGGGAGTTGAATATTGTGCAGTGAGAAGACACAGATACATCTCGGCCTGGGATTTTTGGGAGGGTCCTTCTGAAAAATAACTTCCCAGTGAAGTAAGTCTGCAAAGTGAAAGAGAAGGAAAGTGTGGAGGAAACAGTGAATTACAAAGCCAGGAAATGGCTTAAACAGGCAGCTTTACTGTGGGAACAGCATTGTAAACAATTGCTACTCTTAATCTTGCAGTCTGAAGTGCTGAGAAGTTCTGTGGACTTCAGAATACCTTCTCCTAAAATGGGGGCATTGAGGTAAGGCAAAAGTAACTGACTTATCCCCATCCTAATCAATCACAGAATGAGGGCTTCTAGTCCAGAGCAAAGCAAGTAACTTTGAACTTAAAAAAGAATAATTAAAGATCTCACATCACTACTATGTTTTCTTGAATCTAAACACCCTTTACTAGTTTTGAAAGTAGTTCTAGGGTAACATTAGTTGGATAAACATGGAGATGCCTTACAACACGTGGTTGCGTAGAGACAGGCTGTAAATGTTTGCCCCATCATATCTGAATAGGTGCTGCAGGCTCAAGTGAAATTCCATCTCTTAATGTGATACCTGCAATTCATACACGCTTTCACTATGGAAATTCCACCCTTGTGATAGAAGTACTAGAATTGGTTCAGATTTTCAGATAATAAAACGACCTGCCTGTCTTGGATGCTTTATCCAACACATTTACCCTGTGCTACTTTCTTGATCATAATTAATTTTGCACCACCCTGTGCAGACTTGCAGATCTCTGAAAAGCCATTGAGTTTGAAGCCTTGTCTCGGGACTGAAGCTGAACTGGGAGAGACGGCTGGAGATAATTTATACTGGGATAAGATTTCATTGGCTGCCTGCATCAGGAAACTTGGTGTAGAGAGGTGCCAGCAGGGAGGGTGAGAAGCCCTGACTTCTGGGATATCTGGTTAGGATGGTGGGGATAACCCTAACCCAGCCCCAGTTCAGGTACCATAGAACAGAGACAGAAAGGGTTTCATAGAATAACAGAATCTCCTGAGCTGAAAGGGACCCAATAAGGATCATCGAGTCCAACTCCTGTCTCCACACAGAGCCAGACAAGCCAGAGCATGGGACTGAGTGCATTGTCTAGATGCTTCTTGACCTCAGCCAAGCTCAGTGCTGTGACCACTTCACTGGGGAGGCTGTGCCAGTGCCTGACCACCCTCTCAGTACAGAACCTCTTCCTAATGTCCAACCTAAACCTCCCCTGTTGAAGCTTCATACCATTCCCTTGGGTTCTGTCACTGGTCACCAAAGAGAGGAGATCAGCACCTGCCCCTTTGCTCTCCCTTGTCATGAAGCCACAGACTGTGATGAAGTCTCCCCTCAGCCTTCTCCAGGCTGAACAAACTGAGGGACTTCAGCCTCTCCTCATAAGACTTCCCCTCCAGACCCTTCACCATCCTCATTGCCCTTGTTACTGAAGCTGTAGTCTTTGTCCTAGGAAAATTAAAAACCTTTGGATTAGTTCTAGTTTTTGTTACCATGGTGCTGTTTCACGTAATTTTTGATGCTTCTGGTTTCCTGTGGGTTTTTTACCTTTTGAAGCTCAAAAGCATTCCAGATAAACACATTTAATATATATTTTAAACAGGGGAATGGCAGAATAGTCAGATTTTTTGTGTCTGGGCACAGTGTCAAGGCTATGCTAGATTGCTAGTGTGTGCAAATTTGGTTAATTAGAAAGTAATAATTGGTAATCCAGCACTTGCAGGTCACTTTGATGTGGTTATTTGGAGAAAAAGAGTTTTGCATTCCCTCAGAGAAAGTGAATGCTCAACTTAAAAGGGTTTGCTGCAATGTTTAAATACTTCAGGCTATGAGAAATAGATTGGACTTATTTTCTAACTAGTAAAGCCTCTGAAGTTGTTACTACAGAGAGAGAGAGAGAGAATTAGGTCATTCAGTTCTGTGTTAGAACATATTAATGAATTTTATTTCCTGATTTTAGTTTAATCAGGTTACACGCTGTCCGGTTCTGAATTTCACTCAGTCTGGCCAAGTGTCTTGATGTGGACGCAGATTAATATCAGAAAGCAGAACGGCAGGAGATATTCTTTTGGTTTGTAACAGCTGATTGGTAACAGTTGTTGTGAAAGTACAGATTCCAGCACAAAGGGTCACCTGAGGTAAGTTTGTCTGATGGCAGCTTGGGATACTGGCAGTAAAGAAAGGGATATGACCCATAGCCCATTTTGGTGGAGTGGGGAGAATGTGAGGCATCTCAGCATCCCAAACTCACTTCTTCCTTTCAAGGGAGAAGCTGCTGTGCCTTTCCTGTGCGGGTACAGGACATGTGCTACTGGGTTTCTGTGTCTTGTCTCAGGTTTTTCATAAAGCACAAAATCAGAAGTGGATTTTACCCGGTTCTCATCAGTCTACCATTCTCCGAACTCCTACCCTCCTGTCATTGAAGATCCAAACACCTCAGTAAGGTTGCAGGAGATGTCTTAAGGTTACTTCAAACAAAAAAGCTTGCCAAGTATCCGAAGCAAACCATGCTGCCCTAAGACTGCTATGGTAGATGGTCTGTCCAAAGCTTTTGGTAACTTCTGTCCCCTTGTTATCAAAGCACCTAAAGGCACCACGGTATGACAGGTTCAAGTGTGAGGGCTGGGATGCACAATACATATTGAGCCCTGTCTTTCCTTGAGAGGGGGGCTATGCCATGTGTGCAAGAAATTGGGTCCTACTGCACCATATGCCTTTAACAACACAAAGTAATACTGCCAGTAGAATATACTATTGTATCCCTCGATGCATCCTCTTTGTCATGCTGGTAGCTACAGGAACAACCATCTTTCTGATACTTGCAGTGTGAGACGTGAGGATTTAAGGAGGAGAACAGCTCTCCGCAGTTTCAGGGCTTGGTGTTTTGGTCTTCAGGAGTAAGTCCTCTGAACCCTAGTTCGGGAGCTCCGTATCCTCAGGGGGTTAAATGGCAAGGGATTATCTTTTAAGTACAGCAGTGGGTGGGGAAGAGAGAAAGCAAGATACTGTGAAAGCTCTCCATGTTGTGGGGATAGTGGTAGTGGAGGAGGGGGAACAAACACCTTGCTGGGTTTTCTGCCACTGCCTGATTTGTGTACACACTTAGCTAAACATTCAATAGTGCGGACAAGATACTGCAGTAATTTCAGCTTTGTTTGACCATGTTGATTAAGGTTTTATCCACACATTCCTTTCTCAGGAGATGAAATGCTAGTGCTGCTTGGAGCTCTGGCTCTGTCAACAAGTTTCAGATTAGGAATGAAGGTGGTGTTACCGTTCCAGGTCAACAATGTACTTCATCTTTCCATTTCTTCTTAGTGCTCCCGTACTTCACACTGACCTTGGAGCCACTGGAAAGCAGCAGGTATGAGGTGGTGGTAGCTTTTGTGGAGTCCCTTGTTTTATGTGGAGTTATATATGCTACATATTATGTACTATATAGTATACTATATAGTATACTATATAATGTATACTATATACATTAGTGTGTGTATATATATGTACACATACTAGATATACTATATATATATACACACTATATAATACATACTATATGTCGGAGATGCAAGGGGTATTGGCGATTGGAAAAGAGCTCAGCACACCGAGATGAGTTTGGGATAACCTTTACTTCAGCATCCATCTTGTCTCCTTTTTCAGCAAGGCTCCCCTTTCATTATACATCTCGTGAGAAAGCTCACTGCATAAATACCTGTCCTTGTTTTCATTAAGCAGAACTGTTTTTCAGAAGCCTATTAAATTCTCAAAACATCTCTTTTGGTTCTCGTACTCCAGCCCCTATCTATAACTTTGGTTTTTCATATTCATCAAAACACATATGCCTTGCCAAGAGCATGGGCTTTCCTATCTAAACCCCAATTATTCAGATGTTGATGCAGCTAAGCTGAGAAGTTCCCACAACTATGTAGTATATATACTATACCTGCACTAGAACAAATAATCATAAATGTCATCTGTAGTCAGAAGTCAGAAAATTTTCAAGTCAGAATATTTTCAAGTCAGAAATATATCATCTTATTTGTTTGACAGAAGTGCAAAACTTATGTGGCTTGACATATAAACTCTGTATTTCAGCTCAGAAGTGGAAAGGGTTGGTACTGGCAGGTCTTTCCTTGGGGCAGAGCCAGCAGCTTGGCCCTCAACTTACAGCTCAGAATCAATCCGGAGTTCTCTTCCTTAAAATGTAATCAACGATTCCTACCTGGGAGCATCCAACAGCTGCTCCAATATCCTTTTGTTTTAGGGAGGGCTGCACGCTGCAACTGAAGTGTTTCTACACGGAGAAATGGAATACAAATGCAGGTCAGTACGGCTGTGATAGAGCAGTTAAAACTTCTAAATTTGTTCTTAGAAAGAGTGAACGATCATGCAGACAAAGGAGGTCTGCGCACAAAGGAGGTCTGGGCGGCATAGTTTGCTTTACAGAACAATGAGTGGGAAGTACTTTGGCAAGAAGGCTTAGGTCATGCTGTCTTAGTCACTGCAGGAAGAGGCATCAGCTACTGACCATTTGTTCTCGGTTCTGTTTCTTACCTCCTCACCGGTTTTTCACAACGAGGAGAAGTTGCCAGCAGTGTCATCCAGAGGCTCGTGCTGCTGGATCTGGGAGGGGAGTGAGTAGGAAAGTGGAAAACATGTGGGATATTCAGTCGCTGGTGCTTATGGAACCCGAGGTTGACTGTAAAATGTGGGGTAGCACTTAGTGAAAAGCTCCTTCAGCGATACAAGTGTGACAGCCTGTAAAACAACTGTGTCCTTATAAGAAAGGTTGAGATCATTCTGGTTAGTGTTCAGAAGATGGCAGGAACAATTAGAAAGACAAATAATGTTGGGAATTGAAGTCACAATCACAGACCTCCTTTTCCTCTCTAAATCCCCCATGTGTCCCTGCTATCAGCATGCCATGTAGCTTTGGTCATCTTTGAAAGGACATAAAAAACCCACGCTGAAAAGGCACAGAGCAGGACAGAGAGGTAACCACAAGTACAACACAGAGTTCATCTGAGGGGTAAACACCTGGACTGCTTCAGTTGGCTAGAGGAGATGGCCAAAGAAGATCTGATACAGTTTTGTAAAATTAAAAACGTTACAGCCAAGGAGAGCAGTGTATGGTGTCTCACCTGGTACTAAAACTCATCTGAGGGTACTGGCTGACATGAAGCAGTAAATGAAAACCAAAGGTGATGTTGTCACCCTGAACAAATAGAGAAACGTGTTGTTCAAGTGTGTGTTGATAGGTTCTAAAGTCGGTGTTTCCAGCGGGACCAGTCCATAGATTTATAGGGGTTGGAAGGGACAGATGGAGATCATCTAGTCCAACCCCTGCCAGAGCAGGATCATCTAGAGCAGGCTGCACAGGACAGCATCCAGGTTTTTAATGTCTCCAGAGAAGGAGACTCCACAACCTCTCTGGGAAGCCTGTGACGGTGCTCTGTCAGCCTCACTGTGAAGAAGTGGTTTTTTTTTCATATGGAGATGGAACTTTCTGTGTTGTAGTTTGTGCCTGTTGCCCCTTGTCCTGTCACTGGACATCTGGGCCCCAACAGAGTCTGGGCCCTTCCTCTAGACACCCACCCTTCAGGTTTTTGTAAGTGTTGATGAGATGCCCTCTCAGTCATCTCTCCTCCAGGCTAAACAGCCCCAGCTCTCTCAGCCTTTTCTCATATGAGAGATGTTCAAGTCCTTCAATCACCCTCACAGTCCTCTGCTGGACTCTCTCCTGTCCCTGTCTTTCTTGAACCAGGCAGCCCAGAACTGAACACAGAACCCGGATGTGACCTCACCAGGACAGAGCAGAGGGGGAGGATAACAACCACCCTCAACTTGCTGGCCACGCTCTTCTTGATGCACCCCAGCACACCATTGGCCTTCTTGGCTATGAGGGAACACTGCGGGCTCACAGAAAGCTTGTCATCCACCAGGACCCCCAGGTCCTTTTCTGTGAACTTGCTTCTCAGCAGGTCAACCCTGACCTGTAGTGGTGCTCTTCCCTAGGTGTAGGACCCTACACTTGCCTTTGTCACACTTGATCGGCTGCACTGATACCTGTTCAATGCAATCCAAACATGGCTTCTACCTGCCCTGAGGGCTCCCTGGGCAGCTGAGGAGTTGGGGCAGGACTAACGGTGTGTTCCATCATGCCACCTCCATGAAGCACATCGTGCTTGCCGTGAGGCTTTCCCCCTGGTACGCACACGGAGAGCATTCTGTGAATGCTGGAAATCAATGCTTTGTGTCCACCCCTCTGCTGTACCTGCTTGACCCTGGGCTGGGGAGTGGGGGATCCAATGTAGAACCTGCTCACTAACACTGCCCAGAGCAACAATGTGCAGGGGGCTTTGCCTGTCCTCTGGCAGCCTAGGCAGAACCCTCATGTCAGTGTAAGGTACCAGTGGATCATCTTAATCATCTTGCACTATCTCATTGCACATTCGGCACCAAACCTGCACCGACTGCGTGCAAATCGAGGGATGTGTTACGCTAGTGACCAGTTATCACAGGAGTTATTCTCCAGCATAATGAAAACGGGCTTACACCCCAGGATAAATATTTCCCCTGCACGTTGCACTAATTTCTGCAAGAAAACTGAAGAAATGGGCACTTCTTGATAGCTTATGAAATCACTTCAAGGCTTCTGCTCACAGCATGACCTCCTTTCAGCAGGGAGTCTTCCTCTTCCCACTGATGCAATCCGAGGGCTTTGCTGCTGTACTCTGCATGCAGTGAGTTACTTCTTTATTTTTTGAGGGCAGTCTGATACGCAGAGCCAGCAAATCTGAGCGTGACATCTCCGGTCAAAGGAGACGAAAGCCATCTTACGCTATTCCTCTTGTTTTGTTTCCTTACAAACAGCGGGAAGCAGCATCCCCAGTCATTAAAAGCTGCTGCGTTTTCGACTGTACATGACCGTTGTGCTCAACAACGTGGGTTTGAGGAGACTGGACCTTGTTTTATGAAGACATGGTCCTTGGTCCGTTCCAGAGGCTTTGACTGAAGCGCTGGGTGTGCTGCATTTGGGAGGGTGACTTTTATTAGCTCACTGTCATACTGTAGGTGCAAAACTTGCTGCCGAGGCAGTACGGGTACCCCCATCTGCTTTCAGCGAGAGAGAAATGTCCCCTGTGCTGAAGTTCATCCCGCAGTCAAGAAGGGGAAGCTCTGCGGTGAGCCCACAAGCGAGAAGCGTGTCGGGTTTTACAGTAACACGTGGGTTTTAGCAGCTGTGGGAAGGCAGGGAAGTTTGTCATTGGGCAAGTGATTTCTCCCTTTAATGAGAAAGGGATTCTTCTTCAACATTACAGAGGGAAAACTGAGGTCTAAGGAAATGACAGCTATTCCGTGCCCGCAACTACAGAGCCCACAATTTTTCCTTTTTTCTTTCCATTTTTCTTTTTCTTTTTTTTTTGTCTTATCTTCTTTTTCTCTAAAAAAGTGACAGCCTACATTCCATTTTGTGTACTGCAATGTTTGAAAATGTGACTGCTCCTAAATACGCTACATGTTCTGAGCCACCTGGTCCAATGCAATAAAATTATCAAATCCATCTTGATTAAAAATCTTAAAACCAAGTCTGCTCCCTTGTTATGGGACAAGAAATAGTATTAAAAAATTATTATATTAACAAGTTACATTATTATTATATTACCAAATTATTACTGAAAAAGGGAATCAAAACCTGAGCTAAGACTACAGTTGTCTTGAAAACATGCTTAATTCAACAAAGGATGTGTCACTAAACACATGGCTTATGGCACGAAATTTTTGCTACCATCTGTAGCACTGTGAGTTGTTTCCAAAGAAACTCCAACCTCATCTTTCCAGCTGTGTTTTTAGTCTGTATACTAAGAAGAGGAGAGAGCTCCGTGCTTAATCACACCCCGCCCCTCACTCCATGCTCATCCTCCCATACAGGGAATGGTTTCTGGCCCATTTTACCGGTGAGTTTGCCCTCAAACAGGCGGTGGTGTGTGTGGGGGGGGGGTTACAGTGGCAAACAGGATCTGTGCTTGGTGGGAGGCAGAGCTGTCCTGGTGCATTCCACTGTGACAGAGGCAGCCTTGGGACCACTGCGGAGCTGCAGCCGCCTGCTCCCGCCCGAGTCCCTTGCTACACAGACCTTGGGTAACGCATCCGGTGCTCGGTTTCTCAGAGTGGGGTTTCACCTGCACGTGTCTGTTAATCGGGATTTCCAGCCAGTGGCTGGGGTTTGGGGTTTGGCCTCAGGGATGCAGCAGCATTGAGCAGTTTGAGGCAGCGGTAGGGAGTAGGTGCGTAGGTGAGTAGGTGCAGGATGCGTAGGTGTGCTTTTGTCTCACGGACCACAAGAGAATGTCTCCTTAGGCATGAGTTTTACCCACATTGGTAAAAACCTACTGCAAAAATAAATGGGCAAACCGGGGTGTACCCTGGCTGTTGGTTTGGAGGAAGGGAGGCACCAGAAAAGTGCTCCCGGTGCTTTCCCATCACCAGGAAGGAATTTGCTGTTACAATGTTATGAGCAAATGTAAACAAAACTACCCTCAGGCTGCTGCCTGCTTTCACAGAGATGCCACGGCTGTGTGGGGCAGGGACAAGGAGGAAAAAATACCCTCCAAAACCAAAGCGGCTTTTAAAAGGCAGGTGGTCCATCCTGGGCCTTTATCCGAGAAAATCTGCGAAGATGGGTGTGCATTTGTCTTGTAGAAGTTCACACTTCATTTGGACAGCAATGTTACGCAGGTATGGAAGCCCTTGGTTACAATAACCAACCTGATTTTACCTTTCGTCAGTTATTCCAAAACCTGGCTGGACAGAGGACATAAACTTCGTGCTGTGTTAATCGCATTTGTGATGCTACAGGTAACCAGGTTGCTGCTCAGTTAGATGCTTCTAGTGCCATGGCTGGTTTAGTTCAAGCAGTAAATCTTGCCTTCCCAGAGAGCTCTTACCGTCACAGGTCGATAGGGAATGAACATTTCATGGGTAGTGCAGTGATGAAGCCCTGCAGACATTCAGAAATAAGTCTTGGGAATTACTCGGGAGGGCCCTGTACTGCTTCTGCATTCCCCAGATCAAAGCATCATTAGAAGATGAAAAAGTTGTATTAATTAACTGTCTGCCTCAAAATTTGATTAGCTGTTCTGTAACAGATCACAAGAGACTTCTCCCCTCTAATCCTCAGACCTTGCTCTCCCGTGCAATAGTAAAGATTTTTAAACTTTATTAAAGGCACAGGCAAACTCTTCAGAAGGGCGGGATGGGGCATCAGCCCACCTGCTCCGTAACCAGTCCAGGGGCTTCCTACTCTGCCTCCACCTGCTGAGGAGTGTTCCTGGGACAGCCCCAGGCCACTCAGTGGTTTGGAGCTATAGAAATCCATGGAGCTTTAGCTACAGGCATGACATGCCACGCTTCAACATCTCCAAACAAGCTTCGACATCTCCAAACAAGCTGAAATTCAGTTTTGAAATAAGATGAGTTTATTCAGTCTTAAAGCTGCTGACCAGCTGTTTCCTTCAAGGTTAGAATTACCGCTTTACAAGCAACACGTTAACCTGCAGTTACAAGCTGCAGCATGGCCAATTTCCAGTGCAGAAGTACCAGGGCAGCTACACAGAACCTTTAGTGCTTGGCAAGGGTTTAGCTCCTTTCTGTTAAGGAACAAAGGTTTAAGAAATGTTGGTCAGTTGTCTCTAGTCTGGATGTAACTGCTTTGATTGCAATTTCTTAGAAGAGCCAACTAACACAAATATTTTGCTAAGTATTTACTAGGAATCTGTAGGAAGATAGGGTTTCCGATTTACAATTTAAGGTTCAAAATGAAATCGGTGCCCAAGCAAGTCCCCTTGTTTGCTGAGAGGCGCAACCTGCCCCCACTCACTCAAAGAGGCTCAAAGCTGGGTCCTACTTTCTACCAGTTTCCATGTCTTAGAGCAACCGACAAGAAAACACACAAAACCTTTGTGAACAGCCAAGAACAAGATTTAGGTGTACAAAAGAGACCCTTTGTGCAAGAAACTGTGGTTATATAAATAACTTAAATATTTACCCGGTGATCTGATCTGGTGGCAATAAGGCAGAGTGGGGAGTAGCTCTGGGGCTTGAGTCAGGCAGAGCGTGGAAGTTCCTCAATGTGAAGGGATGAACGAACCGAAACACTTGATCAAAGCACCAATTGTTAAATTGAGGCCTAAATTGGGAACTAATAGGCTTGAAAGCTGATTAGGGGGTGGTTGTGTGTAAAAATAATAAAAAAAAGAAACACATAATTACATGTTTGCGGTAAGACCAAGGCAGCACAAGGACATGGCAGCAGGCTGCGTGCAGCCAGAAGGAGAAGCAACAGGCTTAAACTGCATCAGTGACTTGTATAGAGAGCGCTTTTTAACGGGGGGTGTACGGATGCAGTGGAGCAAATGACTGCTGGGGGATAGGAAGTCTCCATCCTTACTGATTTTTGAGAACAACTCGGGGCAGGTGCCAAAAGTCCCATCCTTTAATGGACCTTTAAATCCATTTCAGATAAATTTAGGTATCACTAATTGTTCTTAAACTGGTTTTATTTAAAAAAGAAAAAAAAAAAGGAGAGGGTGTGAGGAGGAGACAATTCCTTCTTAAGCCCCAGCTGAAAGGACCAAAATGATTCCCAAAGCTCCCATGAGAGAGGCCTCTGCTGTACTCCGGCTGATCTCCTGCAGACCTTTCCCATTACTTTAACAAGCATGCTTATGGCTTTGCTGTGCTTTAAATGCTATCCAGAGCGCGCCTCAGACTCGTACTGTTACACACGGGTACATATAAACAAGGCAATAATCACTTCACAGATCTACGGCAAACCATGAAAGAAGCCAGTATCTGCAGCCAGGGCGGTACGGCCCCGCGCTTGCCTATCCAGCTGGGACCTCTACCCACTGCAAGCAACCAGCCATGCAGCTTTCGCTTGCCCACACCCATCCCACCTCGCCTTTCCCCTCAGCTCTTGCCTTCTCGAAAGAGAAACAGGGCAAAAATTACTCATTTAGCAGTGTGGGTTTTGTTCTCTTCCTGAGTTCTTGTACAGCTCCTAATGTATTTTATTCAAGTCCTGGCAAAGAAAAAATTACCAGTTTTCCTCTTAGGAAGCATTATGAGCCATTAACCAACTGCAGAGAACTCCAGAACAAACTATTTCACAGCATTTCCGTGGAGGTCAGCACTGTGTCCTTTTCACAGAGCACAAACAAAATGTACAAAGCATTTTGAAACTGGCACTTGAAACTTTCTGTACACTAATGCTCATTTTTCAGGAGACTTCAGCACGCAGTACAGAACTTTCCAAGGGCCACAGTGCTCCTGGACAACACAGAGTCATATCTTGCCATAACATGGTTGTCTACCAAATCAGTTCCTTTCTATTTCTGAATTAATGGGGTTGTATTTGAAATGAGTTGTCTTTTATTTTTCCTCTCCCTTCCTGACAGGCTGCTCTCATGGTTAAAAAAAACACCACAACCCATCCTTGTTCCAACTTCCAGGCTGAAGTGATTCATTGCTCGTGTACAAAATTCTGTTCTTATGCCAGTATTGTCCGGAGCGTGATTGCCTCTCTCCCACACTGCTGCTCACGCTGCTGTGCACCGCTGTCCGCTCTCAACCTTGACTTCAAGGCTCAATAAACCACACAGCTTAGTCTTCTCCAAAACAGAAGTCTGGTGTTTCACTTGAAATCTCTCTGTATCTATTAAAAATGTGAATTCATCCCCTTGGGACTTGGGTGGCCAGGACAGAGAGACCATTAATGCCACCATACGTTTGCCATTTTTCACAACTGACTCGCTCAGGGTCCAGTCACCCCCCTGAGCCACCCATGCTCCCTGACTCACACGTTGACTGCTGCTACAGCAGTTGTGCAAAGCCAACTCCAGCATACCAAATGTGTCACTCAGCTTCTGGCAGCCTGATATGGACTTGGCCTCTTCAGAAAAGCGAACTTATTTGTCTAACATCTCACAGATAGTCTGGCGCCAGGGACTGAGTCCAGCTCCTCTGAGAGGTTTTGAATACTTCAGCCATGACACACTGTTCCCATCCTTCCTCCTCCTTCAGGCTCCTACTGGATTCCTGCGTGCCTTCTAACTTCTGCCACAGACCAGGTAATGCTCATGGTGCCAGATGTGCTGCACCATCCATTTCTGCCCCAGATGGGTCTAACCTTCTGTGGTGACCAAGTGTCACAGTGGAGAAAAACCAACCACCTGTGGTGTATTACAGGAGCACAGAGTGGTTTGGGTTGGAAGGGACTTCAAAGCCCATCTAGTCCAACTCCCCTGCCATAAACAGGGACACCCACCACCAACCAGGCTGCTCAAGGCTCCATCCAACCTGGCCTCAGACACTACCAGGGAGGGGGCAGCCACAGCTTCTCTGGGCAGCCTGTGCCAGGGCCTCACCACCCTCACTGGGGCATATCCAGGAGCATGGAAGGGGAGGCATCATATCTCCCTCAGTGCCTGACTTTGCAGCACAGATACCCAACACCTTTGTAAGAGTGTCCATGTACAAGAGGTTTCCTGGCATTTTTAAAAAAGCTCATACTGCACATAATAGATGTGAGCGATAGGCACACAACTGAACTGGGACTGCTAAGTTCAATGTGCAAACATTTGTCATTTGAGCCAAGGACATGGACAAGGACATACAGACCCGTCTGTTCTGGTGGCTGGTGGCAATGCCTACTGTAGAAGGGCCTGCAAAGGCACTCCCCTCCCAAACACACATCGCGCTAGGGCAGCTGGATGAGACAGCTCTCACATCATCCCTTGTACTCACAAGCGGAGCCCGACACTATTGGGAGGCAGGGGAAGACCATTTTTGCACACTTAATCTTTACAGCTTGAATTTTGCAGGACAGAACTTCTTTCCATACCTCCCACCCTGATGCTGCTAGGAGGGTGGTGGGGCAGTTAAGAAATGCCTCACACAGAGGGGAAGAGAGAGGGTTGTTTCATAGGAGAGATGTGTTTGTATGGGCTGAGAAAGCAACAGTGGAAGGCAAGTCACTGCTGCCCTGTGCGCCAGCTGAGGGCCTGGTCCACTGCCAGTTGTCCACACAGCCCCTTTCCTGTCCCTCGTCCTTTCCTGTCCAACAAATCCTGCTCTCTAGAACTCAAAGACAATTCCTTTCCCCTCCATCACAAGTGTCTTCTCTCTCTCTCTCCCCTACAGTCATCTGCATTATTAAGCACTGGAAAGCTGAATGCTGGATTCTGGAGTTTCTTAAGAGGGGCCGGAGGAGAAGGCATCAATGGGAGCACAGGAACTCCCTGCTCAGCCCCAGCGCCACAGCCCCAGCCATAGTTACGTTGCTTTGGTTTCCACTGCCACATGTCTCATACCACACCGAGCTTTTCTGTGGGAAAGAGAGGTTTGAGCATGCTCACCAGAGGTAAAAGGGACACAGACTTTATTTGGTATAAAGATGCACACACATACCCAAACCATTTTTACCAAGCACATGCTATCTGGGTTTTTTACAATCATTAATATATTTGGCCAAATCAGAATAGAAGGCAGAGGTATAAACCAATCATGGGAGGCACCCTCAACAGAGTTCACTTCCCCTACCCAGACTGGAGTTCCTGTCCCAAAGCACTGAGGGGACCAGTGACTTCAAAGAAATATCTCTGAGAGTGTTTGAAGGTAGGCAAAAGACCACTGCAGCCTAAGCCTGGGCTCAAAAGAACATGTGCCACTTTTGACTGAAGCTTCCCAAAGTGACCGGAACCTTAAACCCAACTAGAAAAGTTTCTGACTACAAATAGTTGTTGTTGGACAACTAGAAACGGAGTGAAAAATTTGGGAAGACCCAATTCCCATTACCAGCACCAAGAAATGCCACTGCAGGTGCCGTAGGTCAGCAGCAGAGCCTAATGCCTCAGTGATGGATGCAGGAATTTCCCAGGACTCCACGTCCAAGACAGACTTCAAATACTAAAATGTCCATCCACTTACCCAGCACTGAGAAGGTCCCTCGGTCAGTGAAAGCCACCACCTTAACGAGTTTGGAATTAACATTCATCGCTTTAAATCACAGTCAAGACAAGGATAATCTGGACTTTGACTCCTCAGGAGGCATTAAACACTTCTACTAGTGCAAGAGTTGCTTTGACAGTCTTGTTTTTCCCATCTCCTCCTTGATGGTAGGAGCCACATCAAATTACATACAAATGGCAAAATATCTAAGGTGGTCCCAGTGCTCATTGTCCATGTTCTCCAGGAACAATCTGTCTCAGCTGTAACTTTGTGTGCAAGAAAACCACAGAGCATGCTCATTGGTGCTCAGAGTCTTTCGGGAGCTGAGTTCTTCCCCAAAATGTTGTTTGATTACATTACCATAACAAACCCAGAACTGTTTTTGTTATCATCGGGCTCACTGAAAGTGATGATACCACTGAAAGTGGTGAAAACTCAGAACTTAAACGTAGAAACTCAGACCTTTTCTTGATGCAGACTGCTGACATTGGGGAGACTCTAAAACAACCTGTGCAATACCCAAGTCGTTCAGTAAGTCACTTCAGGACCATTGAACGCTTCTCAGAGGATAATGCAACTGGAAGAGCTACCAGACTATCGTACCTGATGTACGTGAGTACATACCATGGGTGTCTACTAGGACTCCATCAGTTATGTTCTAGGGAGTGCAAGTAGCGCAGGGTCTACATGGTTTTGGCCCCAGACTTTAAGAATTTCTAGAAGGAAGCCACTGCAGTTCTCTCCCCAAAATCCAACACTTTAAATACAGACACAATGTTGCAAGAGAACAATTAACAATTCCAGTGTGGAAATAACACAGCCTTTTACCTACAATACTCAAATTTCTTCCTCCCTTAAGGCAAACACACAATGATCAAATGTTAAGTAAAAACAGATGATAGAAATAAGTCTTGTGAGCATCTGTCAGTTTTGTTCCCATTTCCCACTATGACTCTAATACATTACAGTTGTTAACTCACTGTACATAAAGTAGCACAGAGTAGGTATTCTCCCCAAACCTCAGTTTGAATTACTCCGTGGTGCAGCCCTGCTCTCCAATTCTCAGCCTGCCAAGTTCAGCTCTAATAGAAAAGGTGTTTATTGCTTATCATGCCATCCCCTGCTCCGAAAGATGCAGTTATGGTTTGGTTTTCTACACCAATTAGTAGATCTGGGACTTTACTTCAAAATCTTAGTTGAGACCAGTAACTGTAATAAAGCTGGCGGCCTAGCCATAAACGTCCAGCTGCTCGTAAAACATGTTTTCACCATGGGTATCCTGCTTTCCACAGGTTCTGCTCACTTCCAAAGACCTCTGCCAACTAAACTCCAGACTGGATGTCCTCATCAGACCTGTTTCTGTCTTTTCAGTAAGTACCAACAGACATTTGACAGTACTTTTTTTTTCCCCTTCAAGACACGAGTTACAAGCCCAACAAGGATCTACTGCAAGCATCCCGTGTAATGCTTTCCAACACCATCTAAACACCTTGAAATAAAAAATAGGATGTGTTTGTTGATGAGCCTTAGTTGTCCTCCTGTGAGGGATGTAGGGTGTGTGTTAGAAAGCTTTCTAGTGATTGAAGCACGCATGTTGCAACATCAGTCATTAAGCAACTGTCATCCAGCCTCAGATGCTCTCATGCATCCTGCTCCAAGATCTCAGTCCAGGCTACTTACTCCTTTTTCACCTTCGGATATTCTCTGTGCATGGTTTTGAAGAGTCTTCCATGAACTTGGGTGCCCCAAATGCAACCCCTGAATTGCACTTGTTAAATTTTGTAGGCTTTGCCAAACGGAGTCTTTTTCACAGTACACCAAAAACTCTACAAGCATAGCTTGGGATGAGAGAAAAAAAGTAATTAATCACTAATAAAGAGATGTTGTGTTAGTGAACAACTTCTGTTGAGAAAAGCAAGTAATTTGCAATTAGTGGATTTCTTCCCAGTTACAAACATCAAGCTAGATGGCAACAATTCATCATGAAGAACCAGGGTAAGTGAAACTAAGCGTGGGTTTCTATGAACTTCTTACAAAAGACAAAGACATCTGCCACCTGAAACAGCAAGATGACATTCCCCGTTGAGGTGAAGCAAATGCTCAACAGTTTCACCATACAAATCTGCAACTGTAACTCGCTAAAAACAAATCAACATATATATATATATATATATATATATATAGGATTGTAATATCCCATCCAACAAAAGAAAATAATACCATATAGTCTTTTGGCATGCAAGGCAATCAGGTTTTCTTCCCAAACCTGTCAGCACAAGCCAGGCTGGGTGTATTCCCAGAAATGCTTTCTAAATTAGGTTACCTGACACAGGTAATCAAGGCGTTAGGAAAAGTACTGTCCATCTACAGAAATGACATTATTATATACTACTAGAACACTCAGAGACAAATTTTGGTCTCAGAGTGCCTGTGAGATAATACAGAAACACCTCTTAGATAACACGAGAGGTTGTTCCAGCACAAAACGAGCCCTTATTTCAAGCAGAAACCAAAGGATGCAGAATTGTATGAAGGATGCTACAGTGGAATGGTGAGATTTACTCTAACACGTTTTTTATGACTACAGTTTCCTGTCAGATTATGAAAGAAACCAGCTTCTTGTGCCTACATACTCTCAGATGGGAGGGTCAAGGAAGGAAGCAAGCAAGCTAAAATAAACGAAGGTTCATCCTAACTTTCTGACATGTTTTACAGCACAATATTCAGAGCAAGAAACCCCACAATATTTCCCCCAAGATCACGTAACTTCTTTGAACTGCCTTTATTTCCAGGGCTTCATATAAATTCAGCTTTATTCCTGATCATGGATTCTCCTCAATTTGAAGTTCATGTTCTCAGTTTGTATTTGATGACTGCACATAAGCATCTCTGCAATACAGTAACTCATGTGGGGCCATTTAAATGTTGCCAGACCGTAATGGACTCAAAAGCAGTCTCTAAGAATTCACAATAATGTGTCCCTAAATTGCAGCTGAACCTTTTACCCTCGAATTAAGGAGAAAAAAAAAAATACTTTTACATACAGACACCCTCTTCTCATACAAGTTGCAGGATGTCTACAACAAAATGTCATTTTAAAATCCATAATGAAACTTCCCTTTATTTTTTTTTCATTTGGGAACTTCACAATCAATTTGTCTTAGCCTCGTTAGGAATCATTAGGCTTTGTCCAGGAGCTGCCAGCTGAGAGGATGTTGTTGTTTGGAAGGGATGTGACCAGCAAGACCCGTGCACCACACAATGTGTCAGCCCGGAAGCGAGGGAAGAAAAGTGATTCTCTCATTTGGCTGAGAAAACAAAATGGAAATACCAAGTGTTTGCCTTTCCATCAGTCAGCATCATACGTGCCCCCCCGAAACACGTTGGTCACCTGTATCTCATATGTTGACACCTAACTATATCAATATATTACAAAAAAACCCAAACCCACCCTACTTTAAAAATTACAGATTTCTTCAGAAAAGCCAAGATTTCTGCCACAAACATCTCTGACACACATAAGCAGGCCAATGTTTACCCCTCTGCCCAACCCCTACGCTGCCGCTCCAAACGATGGATGCAGTTGGGCACGGTCCCCCCTCCCCGGGCATCAGCAAGCCGGACGGGCAGAGCCCATCGCCGCGGAGCCGGCCGGCAGCAGAAGAGCCGGGTCCCGCCCCGCAGCAGCAGCACCCTCCTGCCTAGCCAGGCCCGCGTTGACCTCCGCTGCCAGCTTCGCAGAAGGCCCTTCTGAGTCTCGCAGCCGCCAAGCGCGCCGTAGTGCCCGGGGCAGGCGATGCTCCCGCAGCGGCACATCTCGAGCCCTCCGGTTCCCCGCCGAGGGCCGTCACCTCGGGGATTTCCACCTTCCGATGCAGTTTGTCTTTTGGAGAACCACCAGTGCTTCAGCGGACGCGGCTGCTGTCTCACGCCGAGGCCGTGCCCCGAGGACGGCCCTGGGCAAACCCTTCCCTTAAATAAAGTACCCCGGGTGTCCCCACCACGCAGCGCGGTCCCCGCCGAGCCAGCGG